>JABEVN020001694.1:0-23946 GCA_013146195.2 Codonopsis lanceolata | reverse complement strand
GATACTATTTGTTCGGAATGATTTCAACATGTGTATTGCAACGGATCGCAACTACGACTCTTGGGTAAGCTCGGGGTAATGAGACTCTGGTTAAGTCCCAAGGTTGGTGTTTTCTCGGATACTATTGGATTCATACATGGCTTTGGGTTTCATTCGGAAACCATCGATTCGCAAGATATTATGTGTATCGCGACAACAACACATCTACAGTGTTCTTTCCTCGATTTCTCGCAATTTATATATATGTATTGCTTCAAAGAACACAACTACAAAGTTGTTTATAGCAAGACAAGTGAAAATCTCTTCAGAATTCACGATACAGATCGATTGACGAGATACCGATTTATATCCCGATTATGTTTATATTACTGAGTCAATGTGCATTATAACATGATCAACGTGAATTGTGTGCAAGTATATGAATTGTTATACTTGGTGTATCGTATTGTGTATTATATATTGGTTATATGTGCATAACAAAGATGTCATATAGATCACGTAGTAACTTATCGAAGTTTATCACTCACCCCGTTCCTTTTGTTTTCTCCTTAGATCCCAGCCAGCGTAAAGTACGCCGGTGAGGTCGGTGAGATTTATTAGACGCCGACGCCTTTGGTATGCAAAGACTTCAGAGGTTGTATTATGCTTTGTAAGGACAGGGATTTATAGGAGGGTTATGTAAACACCTCCTTGGGTTTGTGTTTAGTATGACATTATTCATTTGTTGCCGACGTGTAACGTCGTGCTTGTATATAATACTGTAGTGTTGGTTGGCTTGAAAGCCATGTATAGTCCAGGCATTGGCTCGTTGACTTTGTTATTTTGATTCTCAGCCTTTGGAGCCGTGGTTTTTTTAATTATCTTATTAGTGATTAATAATTTGTTAATCAGGTTTTTTAGGTTTTTGTTTAGCCCACTTTTAGGAGGGGCTTTGCACGTGTTTTATTTGAACTAGTGTATTTTGTTTTGTTGTTACACGCTTGACCCAGATTTTGTATAGAGATTTAAGGTCGGGTCATGTCAAGTTTCGGGGTAGATATGATTGTTGTTTGCCAAGGTAATACACCTTGTTATTTGGCTTGATTTTATTTGGTTATGTCTATACATTAATTTCTAAAAGATAACTCACACTTTTAGAGTAAAGAAGATAGATAGATAGATAGAGATAGCATTTACCTATTTGACCTTATTCAATGGTGAGTGATTTATTAAATTTAGGGTTCTTTTACGTAATTAGACAGCCGACCCCGACCCCGAGGAGGGATCGCAGGTCATGCCGTCCAAATAAGGACAAGATAGGCAAGCAAGGACTCAATTAACAAAACTGACGTGACGAAACATTGGACACTTAGTACAATTCGGTACTAAAAAGCCAGAATAATTTAAAACTTTGGAACCTGATATAACAGTTAATAGCAAGTAAACAATTCTTTGGCGACTTTACAAGCGGAACGCAGCAACTAAACAATTCATGCTAATATATATACACCTCGACGGCTAAACACGCCGGAGAAACAACAAAAGTAAATAAGAGCTAATGGGATGCTTAGCGGAAGTCTTAATAAGTGAACCATGCAAGCAAGGCTCGGCCTACAAGTGCCGACAAACAACTAGAAGCATAAGTAGTATAATAAGTCTTCGTCTACAACAAGTACAAGTTACTAAAATTACGCATTCCCAAGTGAAGTCTAAATGACTTGCTTTAACCAAAGTGTCCTTGCAAAAGAGAAACCAAAAGAGCCAACGCTACCACCTCTAGGCGAGCGATCACGGACAAGAGCGAACGAGCAACCTCAACGAGACGGGCCTGAATGATTAGGATCTAAAACAGTAAAAGTGAGGGGGTAAGTCATAAAGATTTTGTAAGCCACCAATATGCATGACATGATATAATGCAAGGCATACATAGCACGTTATCATATTTGATTTTCAAGCAAGATCATACTAGCACATAGTTCGCATGTTGCAATGCACGTTGTTTTCACATAAGTGTTAAAGTAAATCACATAGGATAAGGATATGTTATGGAACCGGTGCCACTTCGTAGATCCTGAAATAGACAAGGTTATCACGATTATATTTGGCAGATGTACATGTAGGTTACATCGACCACGATAGTATTGTTCCAAGTGCCCTTTGGTTACGACAAGGTACTCTTCTCCACTATGATCAATAGTGAAGGGTGTGTGCACGATTATGGTGTGGCGACCCATCACTACCATGAATCTCGCAATTCATGATTGCGATGCACCATTGACCATCAAGACAATTCATGTATGCCAGCTGGACTAATGGTATGCCAAGTAAATATTTACTTGTCACCCAAAATCAAGTAAGGAGCGAGTTCGACAAGAGCGAACTCGTCCAAGTCAAGTAGATGTTTACTCACGGAATAAATCAAGTAGGGGAGCGAGATCGATAAGAGCGACTCGTCCAATTAATTAGGCATGTTACTCTACGACATACAGGTCAAACATGAGATCAATTACATTAAGAATTCTCGAAAGTTATATTACAATTCAATCGAACTCTAAACGTCATAGGGATTGATTATAGAGTCGGTATTGTTCAATGACTCTCTAAGTGCAACTCCGTTGAGTTATCGCTAAATTATCACCAAGTAGTGGATGAATGCTATATACATTTCATTGCTCTTTTCTATGTTCTTGATTCATTAACAATTAGACTACTAAGTCATTCATGACTTTAGTCCATAAAGATCAAAGTTCCTAATTTGTGAACCCTAGAATGATCATCATTTTAAAGTTACAATTTACAACAAGTCCAAGAACAATAGTTATTCCAAATCCATTTTTAAACACATTTCATACTTGTCACAAGTCTAAAATACCAATTACAAGTCATCATCCCAAAATTTACAGAAAATTAACTTTAGAAATTTCAAGTTATTAACATGGTGCTTGTCTTCTTGAGCATGTATCTAGAAGCTATCATGAAGGGAGCATGCTTGATATTGAGCATACAAAAACAGGGGATTGGGAGCTTACCTTGTTCGAAATCAAATGGTTGTATGACAAAACAAAGCAATGATTAATAAACTAGAGAGCATGGGCTTCAATTTGGTGGTCTCCAATCGAAAGTCGGATGGCCGGATCTCTGGAAATCATGCAAGCAAGATGAAGGACTCCAAGCTCACTTTCTCTCACTAAGAACCCAGCTCAACAATGGTGGAAGGAAGAAATGGCTGTCAATTATGTTTGGGGAGGTTGAAGACACCAAAAAGGGTCAATCCAAGGTAAGAGTTATTAGACTTCTAATTGGTGGATGCAAGTGTACCCTTGATTAAAACACATCAAAGGGCTGAAAATAGGCTCAAAAGGGTCATAAGACATGTTGGGGTTGAATTGGGTCGTACAAGGGTCAAGGGTCCAAGCCACAAATCAACAGAACTCAAAATCCCGTAATGTTGGAACAGGGGGGGCTTGTAACCGCAAGGCCCCTCCACCTTGCCCACGCAAGGTCTCCAGAACACTCCTCCCAAGCTATTGCCATTCATGCGAGGGCAAGCCCAAACCACCTTGCATCCGCAAGGTCTCCAAATTGAAAAGCCCTCAAATTTGGCCTAGAATGACCCCCAAACAACCAACACTCAAAACACAAACGAAACTCTCCCAAAATAAGTTGGAATAAAGGAAAACGAATGTCGGGAATGATGTAAAAACCTAACGATCATGAATGCTAAACAAACTAAGCATGAAACTCAATCTAAGCATGTTAAAGACTAAGTTAAATACCAAGAAACTTATAGCCAAGTTGTTAAGACTCTCAATGACTTAGAAAGGAACTCAAAATGTCAAGGCATGAACATAAGGACCCAAAACAAGCACGTGCAAAGCATAGAAGTCTTTCAACCTTTATAACTTAGCAAAAGTCACACAACCAAGGTAGTCATGGAAGATATCTTAAAAGCATGAATGGTGAACATATTAGACATGTTAAAGTAAACAACGAGAGCATGTTAAACAAGTATGGTTCGGGTTCTCACAGTAATTATTCATGCAATTGATTAGCTCATAACAAATTTACTTATTTGACCTAATTCAATGGTGAGTGATTTATTAAATTTAGGGTTATTTTTTTACAAACATTATCATTTATTATGATAAATTTACTTGTTTATCCTAAAATAAATGGTGGATGATTTATTAGATGAAAGGTTAATTTTATTCATACATTAATTTCTAAAAGACAACTCACAATTTTATAATAGAAATAGATAGATTGATAGAGATAGAATTTACTAATTTGACATTATCATTTATTATGATAATTTTTTTTGTTATTATTCATGGAATTGATTAGCAAATAATAAATTATTTATTTGACCTTATTCAATGGGGAGTGATTTATTAAACATTACTTTTGTACAAATATTTTTTTATCATGATAAATTTACTTGTTTGTTCTTAAATAAATGGTGGATGGTTTATTAGATGAAAGGTTAATTTTGTCCATACATTAATTTCTAAGAGACAACTCACATTTTTATAGTAAAGAAGATAAATTTACTTGTTTGTCCTTAAATAAATGGTGCATGATTAATTAGATGAAAGGTTAATTTTGTCCATACATTAATTTCTAAGAGACAACTCACACTTTTATAGTAAAGAAGATAGATAGATAGATAGGTAGATAGATAGATAGATAGATAGATAGATAGATAGATAGATAGATAGAGATAACATGTACCTATTTGACCTTATTCAATAGTGAGTGATTTATTAAATTTAGGGTTCTTTTTGTAATTATTCATGTAATTGATTAGCTCATAACAAATTTACATATTTGACTTTATTCAATGGTAAGTGATTTATTAAATTGAGGGTTATTTCTTTACAAACATTATCATTTATTATGATAAATTTACTTGTTTGTCCTAAAATAAATGGTAGATGATTTATTAGATGAAAGGTTAATTTTGTCCATACATTAATTTCTAAGAGACAACTCACACTTTTATAGTAAAGAAGATAGATAGATAGAGATAACATTTACCTATTTGACTTTATTCAATGGTGAGTGATTTATTAAATTTAGGGTTCTTTTTGTAATTATTCAAGTAATTGATTAGCTTATAACAAATTTACTTATTTGACCTTTGTTGGTCCACAATTATGCTCAAATAGGCTAGAGGGGGGGTGAATAGCCTATAATGCCAATTTAAAAACTTTTCTTTTGGATATATTTAAAACGTAGATTTAGTGGCAATTGCAGTTTAGCGTGTTGAGCATGTTTGTCGGTAGAGGCTATCAGTAGACTTGCTCTAAGCAGAAATATCAACTCTGCCGATAAACTACCAGTCAAATCAAAAAGCCAATTATAAAGAATTTAAGCAGCGGAAAGTAAAGAGGCTTTAGATTTGGAGAAGTCTTAAATGGCTGTACACGAATATATAATCAGAACAACAGCACACTTAATACTTCTTTCAAATGCAGACTTAGGAAATCAATTAGAGAATAACTTTTCTAAAGATAAATTAATTTGTAAAAAGCTCATAGATATATAAGGACTGAGAGATAAAGTATTTGAAAGAACATATGAATTTATTCAAAGATAAATTACATATTACATCAGTCTAAATATTCTATGTACAGTTTCTGTCTTTGTCCTCCCAAACCATAATCCTTACTTAATTATCCATTCATGAATATTTAAGCAATCAAGGGCAATAGGAGACCAAAACGAGAAACTATTATGAGAAGAGAATTTTCAAGGTCGTTCAGATAAAAGATATCTGAACGATTGAGTGCAAAGCACTCGGCCTTCTATGATGAATGATTATTGCACAATCAACAACATTTGTATTGGAATACAAATCTGAAGATATGAATGCAATATCTACAGACAACTCTTCATTTTCTTCAGACATTATCTAACATCAATCTTCAGATCTTGATCTCTGTCTTATGAAGTTTCTGATCAATCTCTTTTCTTCTCCAAGCTTTTCTTCCTAGCAATCCACTGAGAGTGTCTTACTAAGATCTGGATGAGTTTGCTGCGATCTTGTGTCGAGATCTGAGATGCGTTGGTGAGGACAATCTCGTTGTAGATCTCTTTTCTTTGAAGCTCTTGAGTGAGTTCTGATTTCAACTTTGCTTTGTGCGTGTATCAGTCACTCGTTGCTCATCATCTCTGTTTCTTTGGGTAAGAGATAGGATTTATATAGATTGGAGTCAATGTGATCGTTGAGAGATGAAGATTTGATGTTTCTATCCGTTTAGAGATATAGTTGTTGAAGTCTATCGGATAGAGATCTTTGTCCATAAGATCTTTGACTATTTGGGGCAAAGATTTAGTCCTGTAGATCTTGGAACTTGTTGTCTGTCAAACTGTGTTGATAAGTCTCTGAAAAGTAGGTCTGATGTCTAATGCATTGTCAAATGGTCTGGACCACATGAGTGAGAGAAAGTCTTGTAACTTTAACTATGTCAGGCTTTCTGAGGCCTGAACATATTTGTCTTGATTTGAACTGCTTCTAGTCTTTTCTCTGTAGCACGTGCAGAGCTAGGTCTACCGGTGGACTGCTCGGGCCAGTGGAACAAGTCTTCCGATTCAGGAGAACTGATGTCTGCTGGTGCGAACATTTTAACTTGTAGCATGTCTACTAGTGGTGAGTCTTCAAGATGTTCTGATCTTATCACTGAAGGCTTTTGACATTGCTGCAAGTCTGCCGGTGCTTAGTGTATCTGAAGTGCTGGTCTGTTTGATCATCATGTAGGAAGGCAGGACTTGATCAGGATGCACCTAATCTAAGACCTATGTGATGTCACACGAAGTTGTCACGCTAACTGGTACGCAGACCTTTTAGCCACTCATGATGACTCACTGTAATGGGAACAAGCAAATCAATATTTATAGAATATACACAGTGATAAGTAAATTATCAAGAAGCATATTCTAACAACCTTATTCAATGGTGAGTTATTTATTAAATTTAGTGTTATTTTTTTACAAACATTATCATTTATTATGATAAATTTACTTGTTCGTCATAAAATAAATGGTGGATGATTTATTAGATGAAAGGTTAATTTTGTCCATACATTAATTCCTAAAAGACAACTCACAATTTTACAGTAGAAATAGATATATAGATAGATATATAATTTACTAATTTGACATTATTATTTATTATGATAATTTTTTTGTTATTATTAGTGGAATTGATTAGCAAATAATAAATTATTTATTTGACCTTATTCAATGGGGAGTGATTTATTAAACATTACTTTTGTACAAATATTATTTTTTATCATGATAAATTTACTTGTTTGTAGGGGTGAGCTTGGTCCGGGTTGGTCCATTTTTTGGAAAAAAAGAGAAAAGCAGAACCAGACCAATAGTCCGATTCTCAAAAAATTTAGAACCGGAACCAACCCATTGGTGTGAGAACCAATACATTGGTCCCGTCCAGAACCAATCGAAGACATACCAGAACCAGGACCAAACCAATACTATGATTTTTTTTATTTTTTAACTATTTAATACAAATATATAATGAAATTTTAAAAACTTCAATATAAAAAAATTAAACAACCTTCGATAAAAGTACATTCAAACATGTTTTTTTGGAAACAACCTTCAATAAAAGTACAAACGAAAAAGTAGAACATTATAAATGTCTTTTGGAGTTAAACATGTTTTTTGGATTTTTTCTACTTCCTTTTCTTTCTTTGCTCTGTAGCTCATGTCTTCACTCTTCCCCTCAGTAACCTACATTTATACATGAAAGTGATGAAACCAAGACAATAAAGGTAGACCTTGAGCAACATAAAGACTACAGCCCAAAAACAAATAGGGCATGCCCAAATATTGCTGATAATCGGATAACAGTTCAGCGTTGATAATCAGTCTTGAGCTGGCTAGTTGCATACAATCAACTTCATACAAAGTCACAAACTTAGAAATGCACTCAATGCCTCAATTGATAATCCTATTAAACATTGTGAGGACAAGATCGTTGACTACTAGTAAAATTAGATTTCACTATTATAATCATTTTTAATAGTGATAATCAGGCTTGTTTCAGCATGCAACAATAAAAGCTAAGAAGGATATAATGGAAAAAGACGTATAATTCTATTAATAGTAGTATTTGTTATGCTGTTGATGACAATAAAAAGAGGGTAGTAACTACGATACAAGGAATAACCAAACCTCTGGTTTAACAGGATGCCCAAACAAAGATTTCTGCAGCCAAACAAATATTTATCCAACATCTACATCTCAAAAGTAAGCACCAACAACTAGCATTGCTTGTGGTCTAGATTGCAATGCAATTATCAATGACCATTGTTGCAAATTTATACATACACACACACACACACACACACACACACACACACACACACACATATATATATATATATATATATATATATATATATATATATATATATATCCTAAATCATCATCAGCCCATCCACCCAAAATTAAATTGCTATTATAGCAAACTAGTGTTTCAGTGTTACAATGTATCAATTGTGCATCTATTTGTTATCCATATAATAAGACTAGTCATTTACCAAGCCAAACTAATGTTAGAGATATTACCAATCCCCGCAGAGGCTTTGGATAGTTCTATTGGTTAGGAAATGCGAGGACATTGTGTGAATTGTTTAAACTCTAAGGCACCTAAATTTTTGCTGAAGGTCTAAAAGTCAGACGACTGCAGCAGATAATTAAATAAGAATGAATACCGAGTCCAATAAGTACAAAGAGATTAAACAAATTGTTTCATTCCATAGCTAGAAAGATTTTTGAAGAAACCCCACTTCATTAATACAAGCAGAATTCAGGTAGAACCCCCAAATCAAACAAATAGGTAGTACAATGGCTAAAGAGAAGAAAACAGATAGCTACACTGGATATGAAACATTGTTGTAGTACAATGGCTAAAGAGAGGCAGCTCATTTGACAGATTAAAGAGGCAGACCTTATATCAAATTAAACTATTGACTAATCGTTCAACAGAGAATTCACAAGCAAAATATCAACACAAAAACATATCAAATCAACAGAGAGAGGATTTGGTACCTGTGGTTGTGGCTGTGAGGAGAGGAGGAAGAACCCACCGAAAGTTGACAAAATGAGAGATGCGAAAGAGGGAGAGAAAAGCTGCAAACTGCAAAGGGCAGATTCCGGCCGAAGGCGAACTGGCGATGACGCGAAGGTGGCGAGTAGCGAAGGCAAAGGTTGATTGCTTGATTTATTGTTTGAGTCTTTGATTGAGATTAAGGGGAGAACGAAGGGATAACTGGAGAAGGGGACGGCACAGCAGAGAAAAAAAAATAGTACTACAATATCTAAAGTAATTATTTATATTTTTCAACTAGGGTTTCTATTTGTAGGTAAAAAATAAAAATTATATATATATATATATATATATATATATATATATATATATAGGTCCGGTTCCAGAACCGAATTTTAAAACTCAAAACCGGGACCAGACCAATTATTCGTTTCCTTAAAAAATTGGACCAAGACCAAACCAAAAAATTGGTTCGGTCCAATTATCGTTGGTCCGGTCCGATTTTTTTAAAAAACTTGCTCATCTCTACTTGTTTGTCCTTAAATAAATGGTGGATAGTTTATTAGATGAAAGGTTAATTTTGTCCATACATTAATTTCTAAGAGACAACTCACATTTTTATAGTAAAGAAGATAAATTTACTTTTTTGTCCTTAAATAAATGGTGGATGATTTATTAGATGAAAGGTTAATTTAGTCTACACATTAATTTCTATGAGACAACTCACACTTTTATAATAAAGAAGATAATGACAGACCAAGAGGCTCTTTCCTTACCTTGAAAAATTACACAGATATGTAGCTAATGAATATCCCAACACTAGACTTTTAAATGAACACACATAGAGATAGACGAACACACATAGTTTTCAAGTTCTCTTATTTATCTCTGAATTCAAACTATCAACGAATTCCTAAAAACTGAATCAATTTAATTGAAACTTAAAACTACTATATTCAAAAATGAATATAAACAAAAGATATTCAATTAATTAGTTGGAAAGAAAATTGGGGAAGAAAATGAGGGTTCTCAAACAGAAGTCAGTTTTGATCATAAAAAACTCCAGAGAGCCACCAATAGCAGCCGACACTAATACCAATCCCAAAACTTCGACCTCTTCTTTTCCCCCTTTCAATTTACTCCTTTTCACACACTAACAAAAAACTGAGTTACAATTACAGTTGCTTAACTTTCTACTTCTCGAGGGATAATGAGAGACCGAGAGGCTCGATTAGAAAGAATCGACGGAGAAAGCTTGTGTCATATATGTTAATCATTTTAATATCCAATTGAAATTCAAAACTTTCTATTTGGGGCAAATGCAAACACACAATGCCTACGAATCAGTATTGATTCTTTTTTTAAAAAAAATCCTTCTAATATCCAAATGAAATTCAAAACTTTATATTTGGAACAAAAGAAAACACACAATGCTAAAAATCTTACATTCTTATATTTTTTTAATTGAATCAAAAGATATACAAACTGGTTTTATACATTCAATTTTTAATACTTTCAAATATTTTACAAACAGGTGGTTGAATCATACACAGAAAACCAAAATAATACAAATATTTTAGAGAAAGATGATGAGAGAGAAAGCTTACAGATTGTTATAACTCTAATGACGAAGCAGAGTTGTATTGATCGACAACGGCGAAGTGGTTAGGGCACCAAAAGATCAAGTCATTTTTCTCCGCTTTCATTCTCGGGTTGCAGTCTTCAGGGCGTGAGTAGGGTTTGAGTGAGTGAGGGAAGGACTGGAGGAGAGAGATGAGTGGAGAGCAATTCGAGCTAGAAATAGCGGTGCTCCGGCGACGATGGAGGGAAGACAGCGTCTTGAAGGGTCTGGACTCGAAGGAGTGTTGAGATAGGAGGGAGGGGAAGGGAATGAACACTGTCTGCGGTGGGAAGAGAGAAAGAGTGGGAGGAAACCGTCGTTCGCACATGTGAGGGCATAAAGAAATACTGACCGTAGGATCACCGTAATTCAGTAAATCCTTACTACTTTTTATCTCAAGTCAATTGTGAGCAAATTTTCCAAACTCTTTAATAATATAGATTATATTTGATACATTTTAATTATCATCATTATCTACATTTAAAATAAATATTAAATTCTAAACTTTAATCCAAACGACATTGGAGGAAACGTTAATTTTTGGATTATTTGATATTAAAATTTTAACTTTAGAACTTTTTGAATATGAAGATTGTTTGGCAGAGCATTTTGCTATTTTTTCCTATTTATTTATTGTTTGTAAATTTCGGACATCACTACAATTTGCAGAATTTATCCGAACATAATTTCACCGATAAATAATTCAACCCAAATAATAATCTCAAGTATTTATATACACATATCAATACAAATATTTAATAAATCATAACGATAGTATTTTTACTTCAAATTCAAAATAAATTACATGGAGAGTGACGCACAATACATATATGTTAATCCTACAAGTTAAGGGTAAGGGATAATAACTTACTTTTACCAAAAAATATTTATAAAAACATGTTATATTCGGATACAAATGTGGCGGCCCTCACCACATAAAACACTCTTACGAAATCAGAATTAAAAACGGGTAATTTTCCGTTAATAAACCACGCTGAGAAGATCAAAACTCAAAAATATACGCCGGAACATAAGAGAAAACGAGAGATTCTCTCTGAATCCGTCAATACGAACTAACTGGGCGCACCAACCCGCAACATGGCGGGGCGACCAACCCATCCAAAAAAGAAATACTCCATTTTTTTCAAGTCTTGGAGCTGTTACTTGTTAGTCATTTGAGGAAGACTTGAGAGTTGTGACTTGTGTTGTGTGACTATGAGAGCTCCGATGGCCGTGGCCGGTGGACTGAGAAATCGAGCGAGAGATGGAAGATGGTTGAATGGTGGACTGAGAGGGAGACAGTCGATAGATCAACAATGGCCTCTTGACTCTTGGGACACAGAGAGACATGAAGTCGGACAGATCGAGAAGGGAGATTGAGAAGTCTCTCTCACACCGATTAATGGGTCTACAAAATAGGGAGATTGTTTGACAATCTTTGTGTGGTTGTGGTTTGGTTACTTGGAACTTGGAAGGCTACAGCTATGAGCTAGGCAGCTAGCTACGGAACTTATGGTTTTTGTAACAAAGGAAAAGAAATCCAAGTGATCACTCATGTAAAACATAAAATATTCACTAAATGATTTATCATTTTAAAGCTTCAACCTTATCGGTTGGTCAAAAATAAAACTAATTTAATCATCAACACGTTGTTTATATTTATTAAAAGGTTTATTATTTTAAAGTCTCAATTTTATGGATTGATTAAAAAGTCAAACTAATTCAATTATTAATACGTTGTTTATACATGTACCACGTTTATATTTATTTTGTTTTCCAAAATTCTAGATCCGTGTCAGCTGGTTATTGATATTTAATTTGGTGGGCACATTATGTATACATCTAACTTTATTGAAACAGACTATACATAAAACTACATTTCTAGTAATAAAGTATAACAATTGCAGCCAGCATTTCCATTCCCTGCATGAGAATCCTTGAGCCTTGATATTTTATTTTATTTTATTTTTTTTTGTTTCGTGAACTTGAACAATGGCAATGGCTTTTAGCTTTAGCCTTCTCTCTCCTACAGTTGCTTGCGAGTTCACAAGGCTTCCGATTCCCCAAAACAACTTATTGAAGTTATCTAAAAATCGTAAAATGTCCAAAGCAGCCCAATGTACGAGTACTGGCGCCATTGTTAGGAGAGATGCAAACTACGGACCTCCAATCTGGAAAAACAAATTTATGCAATCGCTAATGAATAAATACTCGGTATTTGTCCTCTCATAACTTTCACCCTATTTATTCTAAGTTGAGAGAGAGTTATGTGGGTGCATGAGTGTTTTGGTATGTGTGTGTGTCATTTTGTGTTATTATTTTATATATCCTTATTAATATTGTTACTAATTATTTGCATGTATGTAGGAAGAGGGTTATAAAAAAAGAGCAATTGAGTTGAAGGAAGAGGTAAGGTTAGTGCTTGTGAAGGAAGAGGACACTTTGCGTAGGCTTGAATTAGTTGATGCAGTACAAAGGCTTGGTGTGTCGTATCACTTTGAGGATGAAATAAAAACAATATTGGATAGCATATGGAACAATGGCTTTAATCAACAAAAGTTGATAAATAAGGATTTGTATGCCACAGCCCTTGAATTTAGACTCTTTAGACAACATGCCTATGAAATTCCTCAAGGTACTCTCTCTCTCTCTCTCTCTCTCTATATATATATATATATACACACACACACACACACACACACATATATATATATATATATCATTGTTGTTATAACGAGGGTATGAAAGATATTTAACGACAAGATATAGAGGTGAGATGAGTCGATGAGTAATATAACTTGGTTTACATTAAAAAAAAAAAAAAGAAGAGGTGGTGGTACGTTTCTTAGCGACCTTTTGACAAATGCTTACTTGTAGAGGTTTTCAACATCTTTAAGGATGAGAATGGAAATTTCAAGATGCGCTGCGTGAGGATAGGAAGGGAATGCTAAACTTATATGAAGCTTCGTACTATTCGGTCGAGGGTGAAAAGATCATGGATGAAGCTAGAGATTTCGCAACTAAGCATCTCAAAGACTATCTTATCGACAACGATAGTGATGCAAGTATTTCCCAATTAGTAAGTCATGCCTTGGAGCAGCCACTGCATTGGAGAATGCCAAGATTGGAAGCAAGGTGGTTTATAGATGTATATGAAACAACACATAATATGAACCCTTTGGTTCTTGAGCTTGCCAAATTTGATTACAACATGGTTCAAGCAATTCACCAAGATGATTTACGACATTCATCAAAGTAAGATCATTGATATTCTGTTAACTCCTTGCGTGATTTAGTTACTTGGTTTGTTAAATTAAAGTTTCTCTCTCAATGAGCCCACTAACTTAATCACTCTAGCAATATGGTTGTTGCATTTTTTTTTTCAATCATTACAAACAAAAACTCCAAAACTCCAATGTCAAAACATGTACGTCTTTAACTTTGCATTGCATAAAATACCCAACGATAATTATAAAATTTCATCCCATGAAATCATTAGCTAGTTAGAGATGCAATAAAACTTTATAATCTGCATAACCAAGAATTTTCTCCATGTTTAATTTTAATTTATAGGTGGTGGGAAAGTACAGGTTGGGGAGAAATGCTCAGTTTTGCTAGAGACATATTGATGGAAAACTGTATATGGAGTATCGGATTAAATTATAAACCCCAGTTTGCATATTTAAGGAGAATGATGACAAAGGTTATTACATTATTAACTACTGTTGATGATGTTTACGATGTATATGGAACAGTGGATGAATTGGAACTTTTCACTAAAGTCATTATGAGGTTTGTGTTTTGAAATAACCTTTATCCAAATTTAATTCAATTTACTGTTAATTACATAATTGATGAAAGGTTTTGTTCCTCAGATGGGATGTGAATGCAATGGAGCAACTTCCAGAGTACATGCAGATATGTTTCCTCAAACTATACAACTCGATTAATGAAATAGCTTATGACGTTCTAAAAGAACAAGGATTCAACATCATTCCTTACCTCAAAAAGGCTGTACGACTTTCTCGTTCATCTCATTTTCTATCTTACATGATATTTTTCATGGAAATTGTTACCTTTATTGTATCTCAGTTTTATTATTTCTTCTTCTTATAATTAACTTGAATTTGCAGTGGGCAGATTTATGCAAAGTCTATTTACTAGAGGCAAAGTGGTACCACAGTAGATACATACCATCCATGGAAGAATATATGAGTAGTTCATGGATTTCTGTAGCAGTTCCACTTACACTAACCCATTGTTTTTTCTTCTGCACAAATGATGAAACAAAAGAGGCGTTGGAAAGCTTAGATAAGTATGCTAACGTCATTCAATGGTCAGGATTGATTCTAAGACTTGCAGATGATCTCGCAACCTCATCGGTTAGAATCTAATATTTATACTTAAACTAAAGACTTTGAGCAATAAAGAAATCACATGCATGTTTTGTACAATTGTAATGGATGGAACTTACTGAGAACTTACTCGTCCTCTAATAACTCGTCCTCTAGGTTGGTTAAGGATTCATTTTGAGAGATTTAAACTATGGACCTTTTGATAATATGTTTACGTAAACCAAAAGAAGATGAAACTAAAAAAAAACAATGTATAACGCACTTATCATTATTCTTGTTTTAGGAGGAGTTAAAAAGAGGGGACAATCCAAAGTCTATCCAGTGTTACATGCACGAGACAGGTGCTACAGAAGAAGAAGCAAGAGAACACATAAAGTGGTTGATTATTGAGACTTGGAAGAAGATGAATAAAGATCGAGTTGCTAAGGATTCTCCATTCTCTCAAACTTTTATTGAAATTGCTGTAAATATCGCTAGGACAGGGCATTGCCTCTACGAAGTCGGTATTGACGGACATGCGACCCAAGATTGTTACTCCAAACATCGTGTATTATCTCTTGTCGTAGATCCTGTTCCCCTTGGAGACATCAATACAAATCATTTAACTTGAGGACCAGCAAAGTTCTTCTTATGCAACGTATAACGCATTTTAAGTTCTCGCTTTGAGTGTTATGTACGTAATCTTTAGAGTGTTTTTATGTAAGCGAATGCATTTCGTGTAAGTAAATGTGTCAAGGACAAACTACACCAATTTCTTTGTAATATACATAATACAAGAAAATTGGGCTATTGCTTAATATCCCACTTAATTATTTTGTTATTATTTTGTTAACTAGATTTATACATGTGCGTTAAACACACGGATAAATATATTTTTCAATTAAATTTGTAATATCCCGATAATTTTAGTTAAAATATTAATTTACGTTAATTAATATTACAATCGTTTTGGACCTATATAATTAATATTGTAAGTGTTTTGAGTTAATTTAAGGGCAAATTTCAAGTGGGTAAAATTTTATAAACATATTTTCATCTAGGTCCATCAATTTTTTGGACATTTTATGTAACTACAAATTTGTTGCCTAATGACAAAAATATCATTAATGAAGACAAATCTCATCCGGACTGTCAAAACCAAAAAAATGCAAAAATTATTATGACAATGATAGGCATCGAATTGTTTTCATTTTTGAGACAAAAATCAAAAAAAAAAAATTGATGTCAATGCTAGGCATCGAAGCGTTTTCAGCTTTTTTCAAAAAAAAAATCCAAAAATTCGATGTCAATGAATCTAGGCATCGGCGTTTTCCGCAGTTTTTTCAAAACAAAAAAAAATCCAATAATGTTGATGTCAATGCTAGGCATCAGAACTGTTTTCACAGTTTTTTCAAAACAAAAAAATCAAAAAATTTTGATGTCAATGCTAGGCATCAGAACTGTTTTAATAGTTTTTTCAAGACAAAAAAAAAAATCCAAAAATTATGATGCCAATGCTAGGCATCAGAACTGTTTTCACTTTTTTCAAGACAAAAAATCCAAAATTATAATGTCAATTCTAGACATCGAAGCTGTTTTCAGTTTTTCAAGACAAAAAATCAAAAATTCGATGCCAATGCTAGGCATCGAAGCTGTTTTCCTTTGTTTTTTCAAGACAAAAAAATCCAAAAATTATGATGACAATGCTAGGCATCAGAACTATTTTCACAGTTTTTTCAAGACAAACAAAATCCAAAAATTCTGATGCCAATGCTAGGCATCAAAAGCATTTTCACGCTTTTTCAAGACAAAAATAATCCAATAATCGATGTCAATGCTAGACATCGAACTATTTTCCAGCTTTTTTCAAGACAAAAAAATAATCCAATAATGTTGATGTCAATGTTAGGCATCAGAACTGTTTTCACAGTTTTTTCAAGATAAAAAAAATACAATAATGTTAGACATCGAATTGTTTTCGCAGTTTTTCAAGACAAAATGTCAAGGACAAGCATCGAGAATATTACAATATCCAACTTACCACTTTTACATAAACCACCAATCACAATATTACAGGTCACACTATCCAACACATAACCCATCTCATTCATCTTTTGCAGAAAATTCTCTGCCTCCAATATTTTCCCTTCTTTCCATAGGCTGTGCAACAAGATATTACAAGTGTAAGTATTTGGAAAGCGCCATTACTCATTGAAGGATATATCTATACATATATCACACAAGTTCGTTAACTACAAGTAATCATGAGTTACTTCGTGTGAACTTGAACTTTGAGCGAAGCGGAAAACTTTTTGCTTGAGCTACGGTCTTCGATCGTATGTCACGATGAAGAATCCTGCAAGTCTCTCGTCGGATTGATATCACGTAGTACGAATATCAATCATTGATTCAAACCGCAAATCCAAGCCTATTGATGGTTAGCTAGAGGGAGTATTTGGTGATATAGAATTTTCGAAGAGAGAGAGGGGCGGCCACTTCTTAGAAGACGTGTTCTTATAATTAATTAGGTGTTGAGGTTTTACCCATTTAGTTGCCCTATTTATATTATTACCAAGAAACCCTATTTCTTGTAGGTTAAGTTAGGTCAATCCCAAACCCCTTCGGATTAGGAAACTAACTAACCAATAATAATATAAATATATTCCATGTGGGCGGAAGTAATTAATCGGGCCACAAGTCCAATTACTAACATCTCCCACTCGCACACATGGACACACTCTCTAACCACATTGTATTATCGAACCACGTTAAACACTTGCCTCATCATATTGGAAGTGAAGCGTGCGACATGACGAGAAAGATAAAGGGTGGAGCGCTATACCAAATCACCATCGACCCAGCATAGAGCGTCCTCATTAGAAAACAAAACTCATATCATACCCCATACCGTATATATACATCAATTTAAGCATCCTCAATCCCTCAAGAGCAATGCTTAAACCTCAACATGTTTGTGTATCATGATCAATCTCTTGAACCGTATGTTCAATATGATCACAATGGCATTGAAACACAAAAATAGAGATGCATATCATACTATCTTCCTTAGACACTCATATCAATCACTCTTGGTTAAGCTGTTTTTCCCAATAATAATGCTCAGTAGGGACTTGTATGTGCATAGCAGTTAGTCGGCATGCCAAAGTAGCATCATCAACGTCCAAGTTCATGATATAGTTCTAAGTCACATATGGTATAATCGTGACTGGATTTGATCACTAGAACTCACAGTGATGAAGCGAGAGATCATTCAATCACTTTCTTAAGTCGCATTATAGTCACATACAAAATGAAGTGTATGCTATGACGGAACTCCCACATGAAGTAGGCATGTCATTCTCAAGCGTCATCGCCACGAACCTTAATCTAGCCGCCTTCGGCGTCATAGTCATAGGGTCGCCAAATGACTTCTTCTAGTAGGAATATATTATAAAACAACTTTCTTTTACTGCAATGGTGTCTCTAGTGAAATGATACTTGATGTTAATGTGTTTCGTCTTCCCATGATACTTGGGATCTTTAGTGTAACCTAAAGCAACCATGCTATCACAAGAAATGACTACTGAGGACTAGAGATGTTAAAAGGCCGGCAGTAGTAGGGTCGACCCTATTATTAGCAGGAAACATTAAAGGGTTAGGGTTGGGAAAATCCAACCCGTTTAATAAGGGCGACCATAGGGTCACATGCATATTCTGTCGGGTTCTAGGGGCTGGCCCATCTTGAAACTTTTGGAAATGAGGGTTCAAAATACTACAATTGAGATTCGAACCCACAACCTCTTAAGAGGATAGAAACTTATAGATGCTCACTTACATCATTCAACCATTCGACTTATCGATTTAAATTAAAATGTGTAATATATATTATCATTTCATTTGGTAAACCAATGTCTATCTCCTATTAGCTTTGTGTTGGTGTATATGTATTTGATGAAAGTCAAACCCAAACATGGTCATAGAATACGGTTATAAGACATATAAGTTTCCAAAATTGGTCAAAATGAAATTTTTGGATACATAATTAGATATGTTAAAAGATTCGAGAAGCATGGTTGACCTACTAATCGAGAATCGCAGAGGGTTAGGGTCGGAAAAATGCAACCCGTTTAAATTACGTGCTAAGCGGGTTGACCTTAGTATTATATTTTACTATTTGATTAAAATATTTGATTGTATTAACTTCTTACCAACATTTATTTTATGTTATTTTATTATTGTAGATAAAGAGGATAATGATGTTCAAGAAGATACTTTCTCGAAAACTTCGATTTCATGTTTTTAATTCGTATTGTTAATCGTTATCACTTGTCCGTCACCATGTTTGTTACTTAATTTTGATTTTTTCATTTAAATAAGGCATCATGTGTTAATAGGGTGACCACTGTTAAGCCGTACCTACGGGGTTAGGGTTAGGGTTATGATTTAAGTGGCCCGTTTAAATGACCCGTTTAACCCGCGGCCTTATAGGGTCACAACCCTATAGGGTTAGGGCCAACCCAATTTAACATCTCTAACAAGATGATCCACATGCGTCGTAACATCAAGATGTTGAAGAAAACTCCTCAACCACACAGACTTCTTGGCTGGTGAGCAAGCCATGTACTCGACTCCATCGTAGATAAGGCGGTGTTAGTATGTCGCTTACTACCGAGAGATAGCTCTACCACTAAGGAGAAAGCGTAGCCAAGTAGATTTATAGCCATCTACATCTCCAGGACCAATCGCGTCGGTGAAACCTTTCAAGCTCAAATCCCCACCTTGGTAACATAGGGTTAAATATGTGGTTCCCACCAAGTAACGAAGAACCCTCTTCAACTGCCATGCCATCCGTGTTGAGGTCGGGATTACTTTGGAATCGACTCAACATCAGCCCCTGCAAAGCATAGGTCAGGCAGAGTACACACCATAGCATACATCAAGCTTCTCTTTGCATTCGCGTATGGATCGTTGACATTCTCTTCTTCTCTTCTTCATTCTTAGGGCATTGGTTTGTACTAAGGACACATCCTTTTCCATTAGAGTGGCAACGGGTTATGAGTTAGTCATGCCAAATCGTTCGATAACTTTCTTAATGTAAGTCTCTTGAGACAAGCCAGAAATCTTTTCGAGCGATCCCAATGACTTTTACTCCAAGCACATAGCTTGCTTCACCCAAGTGCGTCATATTGAAAAGCGCGAGACAACCACTCTTTAGTGGCCTTTATCATTTCCATATCATTCACAGCTAGTAGGATGTCATCCACATATAATGATAGAATCAAGATCTTTTTCTTGGATCATTTAACATACACACAGTGGTTTTCCTCAATCATCACATAGTCAATTGAGGTTATCGTTTGATGAAAGCGAATGTACCACTGCCTAGATGATTGTTTGAGACCATAGATGGAACGTTTGAGTCGGCACACTTGGCGTTCTTGTCCATTGACTTCAAAACCCTCTTGTTGAGTCATATAGATCTCTTCATCTAGTTCTCAATTGAAAAAGCGGTTTTAACATCCATCGATAAAGTTCTAGATCCATAATGCTCACTATCGCTAGGATTAAGCAGACGGAGGAAAATCTCACCACGAGGGAAGAATGTCTCTCATAGTCTAAACCTACTCTTTGGGTAAAGCCTTTCGCCACAAGAGCGTGCCTTACATTTGTCGATTGATCCATCGCCTTTCGCTTGACTTTGAAAACCCATTTGTTTCCAATAGTCTTGCGACCTTGTGGAAGATCAACTAACTCCCAAACCGATTCTTTTTCATAGAGGAAATTCCATCTTCCATTGCAGTCATCCATTCATTGTTTGTAGGTAAAGAAAGAGCTTCTTTGAACGATGTAGGCTCACTAGAATTATAAGAAGTAGTTAGGAAAGATTCATCTTCGATCGCAAATCGACAACGAGGTATATTTCGCGTTTACTTCTTCGCTCTAGTATCGGACTCCCACTAGAATCCATACTCCCACTCGGATGAAAATCACCTTGACTTTCATTGGCGACTTCCATGGGCTCAACCTCATATTGTACCATAGGATTAGGTTGAGGCATTCCCCCTTCTCACCAAAAGATGTCATATGTTCTTCTTCCATCTCAAAAAGTTCAAAGTCTTTCCTAACTATATCGTTGGAAAATCATTCTCAATGAAATCAACATTCTGACTGGCGATGATTCGGTCATTCTATATCGGGTTTTCCACCGTAACATAACATAACCCTTTGAGCTATCTAAATACCTTATGAAAACACACTTGTTTCCTCTAGGGCCTAGATTTCCAAACTTTTTGGGTACTATGGACATAACCTACATAACCCCAAGGATGAAGATGCCCCAATTTGGGGCTTCTCACATTTCCAAAGTTCATAAGGGGTTGTGGTAATTGATTTAGAAGGCACTCGGTTAGAGTATGTGGCGGCAGTCATTAGCGCATCCCCAAAGGAGGTGGGAGCTTGGCATGTGCCATCATTGACCTAACCATTTCCAACAATGTTCGATTCGCCGTTCTGCAACACCATTTTGTTGCGGAGTTCTAAGGTAATCAAGCTGTCGGTGTATTCCACTTTTTCTCACACAATTCTTGAAATTGATCAGATAAATATTCACGGCCCATGGTTCTAAAAGTTTTTAAGCTTTTATCCTTTTGATTCTTAACCTCTGCTTGTCGCTCAAAAACACTTAAGAGCTTCATCGGTGAGAAATAAGGTAAACATAACCGCCAGCGTGTGTAGTCATCAATAAAAAAGTGAGAAAATAGGAAGCTCCATGATGTGTCTTAACATTCATTGGTCATGAAATGTCGAATGGACTAACTCTAATAGATGTTTGGCTCTTTTTACCTTACAAAAGGCTTCGGCAAGCTTTTCTGCCAAACAAGATTCACACAAGAGGTAGGTTGACTTTGGTGAGAGACCTCAATAGGCCTTGGCCAATCTAGTCATCTATCTTTTCCTATATGTCCAAGTTTAGCATGTCATAACTCGGAATTAGAATCATTATAAACCATACAAGAAGAAGAATTAACAGAAGAATTATGGAAATCCAACAAATCTAATTTAAAGAAATTATCTAACAAAAAACTATGCCCCAAAATCTCATCACCAAAACAAATATCCAAGTGATCATCACTAAAATTAAAAGAATATCCATGTCCTAGCAATTGTACTGCGATAATAGATTATGTCGAATTAAGGGTGCATAAAACTTCATGAAGAGTCAATGTGTGTCCACTCCGCAATTGAAGTTGGTATGAGCCAACTCCTTAGACTTCAACAGATGAACTGTTTCCCATGTAAATTCTTCTTGTACACGCATGAACTTTTCAATAATCTACAAATCCTCATCGATCCCTCGTCACATGTTTGGTTGAGCCTGAGACTACAATCCACACAGGGAGAGAGTCAGCTTATAAAACATGAAGACAAACATAACTTTGCATGGAGATAGGATTAAGGGATACCTTCTTGGGCTCAGGACAAGTCCGAGCAAAATGACTCAAGGCATAACAGTTGTAGGACTTCTGCTTAGCAATATTCTTTTTGCCTCTTCGGCGTTTAGTAATCTTGTCACTTTTGGGGCTCAAATTAGGAGTCTTCTTTAGCTTTAGCTTGTTTCTTGCGTTGCTCATGTGGCTGCGCGGCCCTCGAGGAAACAGAGCAAGATCACGCAGTCGCTGACACTTATCGGCGATTTGCTTCATGACACGACCCGAGCTCAACATGGCGAGCTACATCGGCAAAAGTCTGAATGGAGTCTGTATGAGTTAAGATACGCCTCAAACTACTCCAAGAGTTAGGCAGTAAACGAATCACCGCTTGAAATTGTTGTTCATCAGATAAGATAGAACCAGTAGCCTTAAGATCACGAATCATTCCGGACATCTCGCGTAGTTGTTCAAGAATGTTACGTTTCTGGTCAATCTTATAGCTTTCAAACTTGTAATTCAAAGTCCTTAACTTTGTAACATAAGTATTCTCATAAATGTGCTTAATATCGTCCCATTTGTTTTGCGGTTAGGCAATCCTCAAACTTCGCCAATCGGATCATTATGCGATACTCGGCATAGTAAAGCATGCACATCGATCTTTCTTTTTCCATTTAAGGAATTCCTACATTTTCTGGCGATGCTGGGTAATGGTCAAATTACTCATCTCTAGTTCTACCATCACAGTATCTAGGTTGTCCAGAACCTTTTGCTCGTTTAGCAAATACGTGATTTTTCTTTGCCAAACACTATAGTTTGTGTCATCTAATTTTTCACTCTTGTTAAGGTCAGCGATTACATTCTTAGAAGTCATTTCACTACAATTTATTGCAAAAATAAGACATTAGCATATATATTTTTTGACTCACTTTTTGTTCCAAAAATCAATTATTGAACATAATTACATCATACACGTAAGGAAAATCCGCGAGGCTCGTAATCACAACCAAAGTATGCACAACGTAAAAATATTCATAATTTGATAATTTAAACAAAGGAAATAAGATAGAACAGATCCATCAAGCACATATCATGTACATAAATATTTTCACTACTGAAAATAAAATTATTGGGTCTCGTATAGTCTGAATCGCAATTTTAGAACCCAAAACGACAATTAATTATGTTTAAAATGACTTAAAATAGTTTAAAATTTACAAAGAATTTTAAAAAAATTCGGAACAGTCCCAAATAGCCCTAAACAGTCACAGAATGACAAAACAGCCCCTAGAAATTATTTTTGAATTTTTAAAAAATAAAAAAACATGTTTGTATACACTGAAAAAACAAAAAAAAATATTTTCAAACCGAATTGATCAAAACAGAGGCCACCATTGTACATTTTCAAAAACACCTGAAAGCACATCTAACAAATTTCTTAAGAGAAGTAGGTCAAATCATACCTCAACTCTCTCCTTGATAGCATGGATCAAGTCAAGAATATTCTCC
>JABEVN020001693.1:0-23930 GCA_013146195.2 Codonopsis lanceolata | reverse complement strand
TTTATGTATATAGACTAAACAAGAATCCATACACCATGTGTGATTACTACGGTAATTTACAAACAAACCATGTCATATATCTATCTCACATTGGGGTATTATTCCCGATCAAGCAAATAACCAATATTACACAATACACCATATAAGGTATGTATGAATGCACATGAGCTACCGATTAAAACGTGTACTCATAATAATGGCAATAGTAGCAACGATATAATTTACGTATATATATATATACAAGAATATACCTTCCTAATTGATAGGCCTCAAACTCCTCCAATGGCCAACCGCCACGCGCGCACGACCTCAAACTCTAGTGCCGCCCACCCCCGTCTCTTGGAGCCACCGGATTGCCGACTAGTACTCCTGCATCGATTAACCCTCATCTTCGGGCAATCCTTACGAACATGATCTCGCCACAAGCGAAACACTTTCCTCGATTTACCCCAACACTGCTCTCAGCATGTCCTCTGTCCTCATACAAAAATTACATATTAACTCGCCGCCTCGTCTCCGGCTTGAGGTAGGAACGTCACTCCGATCTACCGATGCGTGTGATTTCTTGATTAACTTTACGAGGTCGCCTCTATTACCATCATTTCCCCCTAATAGTACTCGAGGCTCTCTTTTGAGCGTACTCCTCGATGTCCAACTCCATTGCATACGCGCGATCCACAGCAACTCGGTACTCCGTAAGTTGCAACGGAACGAGCTGCCTACGATATTTCATCTTTAGACCCTTCACGAACCGTTGGGTCTTCCTAGCCTCGCCTGGTACCAAGTAACCACAATAGCGAGCCAACTCTGTGAACTTCGCTGAATACTGAGCCACCGTCATAGCTCCTTGTTCCAATGCCATGAACTCAAAGCTTCTTCTTTCGAACTACTTTAGGCCGAATAAAGCGTGCCATAAACTCCATCGTGAAGTTCTCCCACACTTGAGGCACTCCATGGTGACTCAACTATCTCGTAACACATGCCACCAATGGTCGGCCGCACCAATCAATTTAAACACTGCTAGGGTCACCATCTCTTGACACAACCCATAGGCGCAAAGATCTTCTCCATGTTTTCTATCCAAAGTTACGCTTTAGAAGCATCGGGTCCTCCATCGAAGCTCTCGGGTTCCAACTTCAAGAATCTCGTAAGAATGATAGAATTGTCTTCCATCCCAAACATCTGGCCGAGGAGTCACCGCGGATCCGTAACATTCTCCCTCTCTCGTTGCCACGAGTTGTACCGAGCAGGGGTCTACTAGAACTAGCTCACGCCAAAATCCTGACATAATACGCCTACAAAGAACACTCAGCGTTAATAACTCAACAACAAACCCAACCCAAACTAGGCCAAGGAACCTATCCTGGCGAAATAGCTAACCTATAGCTCGATAAGCGTGACGACCCGACCGGGACTCCAATGCGGAATCCCAAGGTCGTGCTGAGTCAAGACAAGCTAAAATGACGGACAAGCACCGCTAAGCGTAGTGGTGCGAGTCGGAGTTGAACCAACAAACTCTAAACAAGAATGTAAAGCCATAACGGCAAAACCGAATAACCAAAAACTAAAATATGCGGGAAGCAAATCATAAGTGGGACCAAAGCCTATAATTATAAACTAAGGAATACAAGGCTGAGACGACTATCTCTCGACAAATCTCGACTCGCGTGGCGCAACATTGCGCACGGACAACAAACCATCGGCAACCTAAGGCCGTGAGCATCAAGAACCCAACGATAGCGACAACTCAACGGCTAACATGCTTGGGAGGAATAAATCAACTAAAAGAACAAGATATTCAAATTCTAACAACTAAACCCAAGTCTCGCGACTAACGTCGTCGGAGATGACAATACCAACAATACTAGGATGAGTGAGCTAAAGCATGCTCGAAATAACAAGGGAATAACTACTAAAAGATACAACAGCTCGACCAAGCAAGTCGGCTACCAAAAATAATACAATAAGAAAGTACTAACATAATCTACCCAAGTAAAGTCTACATAACTTTACATTCGTTTCTCACAGATACAAAACATAATAATATAAATCCAAGCTTAAAGCCGGAAGACCACCTTCTAGGAATCACTATCGAAGCACGCTTACTAACGGGATCACTGCAAAACTAAGGAAAACAAACACACGAAATGAGTCATAATGACCCAGTAAGTTACTAAATGCAATTATATGGCATAGCATGGCGTGGCATGGCATAATGCACAAACATGTATAAAATCATGGTATCTAAATAGCATACCAATAACGAACTTGTATCAAGTCATCATGTAACATAAACTTCATAAACCACATAACATGTTATCTTTCATATAAGTGCTTATACATAAGCACGTAAAATCGAAGGCGGGCCTAGCCCTTCAAATGATCATAAGCGGGTTTCATTCCTCAAATGATCATAACTCACCGATTTTCCCTAATGAGTACCGCGTTACATTCATCCGACCTCAGGGATGAGAAATGGGAGCTCAATATCGGGGCTCGGCGGCAGCTAATACGAGACCACATCCCCTATTGGCCACATAGTGAGGATAAAGGGTACCAATGCGGCGATTCATAGCGAATGTTTCCCAAAGGCTATGAATCGTCCCATGCTAAAAAGCGACCAAGACGCCAGTGGACTCAAAATCAAGATGCTCAAGTAGATATTTACTTGTATCAACCAATAAAGACCAAGTTCATCACAAAAGGATTCATCAAAGTAAGTAGGTCATAATGCTCTACAAAACCCAATAAACTATGCACATAAATGTACACACTTAGCATGTTCAACTAACTTGTGCGTTTAGTTCAAAACCACATATTGAGGTATTCATAAACCTCAAGTCATCACCAATTCAAGAATAGCATATAAGCTCAACAATTCACAATATGAGGTCTACTATAGTCCTCTACTCAAAATTAAATCAAAGACTACTACTTAGTCTAAGAACCACCACAAATCAAGGCTTAGCATTTAGCTTCACTTAAAGGCACACGGACTTAGCCCAAGTCCCCTCGTCATTTATAGTCGACATCCTCAAAACCCATCTCATGAATGACAAGACTACCTTGTAGTCTAAATCATAAAAGTATTTTCATATCCTCGCGACTAAATTCCTTATAGTGGACTCATCCAATAATCAATATTAATGGTACTCGAAACCAAGGGTTGGTCTCTAATACACCGTGCTCTACAAGCACGTTCTAAACAAATTCCCAATAGGTCTCTATAACATGAGTGTCTCCATTGGACACAACGAGATACAGGCGCAGCACAAACATAAGCAAACGAGACCCGAACATCGTAGGGTCTCAACCAAAGGCTTGTTATCACATTATTGGCCTCACAATGACTCCGTTGAGTCTTAATTCTACATTCCGCTCTTTTATGTGTTTCATAGCCCCACAATTAAACATTTCATTCATATATATACTACAAAATCCCAAAGTTCATTCGGGCTTGATTCCCAAGCCTAACAACCCAAAAACTCATTATAATCATAGTCAAACGAAACCCAAATGACGTAGGACTTCAACCCGAGTTCGTTAACACAATATTGAACCCATTACTCGTGAGAGTCTAAACACTAAGTTTCATTCTTAAACCTTTCATCCATCTCAACATTAACCCCACTTCAACTAACAATAATTTCTCCAATAATTCGGGTTAACTCTCAAGCCTAAAATCCACAATTAATCCCAACATAGATCAAAACCCATTTAAGTAAATCATTAATTTCATTTAAGTGATCATAACCATAGTATATAGAGAGTTCACAAATCCAAAGCCCCAATCAAAGGCATACTTTCATAATAAACCCAAATATAATGTAAACATGATATCTAGCATGCTCCCAATCCTAGAAACACAATATGAAGGATAATCATTCACATCAACAACCATAGAAGTCATCTACAAATGCTCCTAACATATTCATACTTCCAAAAATCCCCAAAATTGGGCAAACATAGCATACAAGTGTTCATTGCCCACAAATAGCATATAGATTGTTTTCCTTAGGGCCAATGAACCAAAATCAAAGGAAAGTAACTTACCTAGCTTGAGTGAAAACTCAAGAGAACACAAACCGATCGGTGAAGTCGTTCTACTCGCCGAGGGCTTCAAGAATCCAAGTTTGAAGGAAATCGGGTGGTTGGATCGCCTTGGATCGAAGAGAGAAGAAGCTAGGGCTCAAGAGTCTCCCATGGAGTCTCTCTCTCTAACTCACGGTTTGTGGAAGAGAAATGAAGAGGATTTGGTGAATTGGTGAAGGGTTAGGCTATTTATACTTCCACAACAATAAGGGCACAATAGACTTTTCCTTGCACAATTAGTAGAGATTAGGACTAATCAATCACTAATCTAACTTCAATTAACTTCCAACTAATGTTAGGACATGTTTAGGGTTAAGTATGGGTGGTTAGGAAGGGTTTAGAGGGGGTTTAATGAGGGTAGAATAGGTATAATTCGTCCAATCTCAAAACAGGTAAAAATCCGTAGAATAAAGAATCTGGGGTTGAGGCGGGCGCTCACCCATTTCCATGCGGCCGCCTGGGCTCTGTCCAGCCAAATAATGCTCTCAGTAGTTGAGGCGGGCGCCACATTTTTGAGGCGGGCGCCCGGGAAGCGAGGCTGGACAGTCAATCTTGTAAAATCGACCATAAATCGCTCACAACTCCAAATGAGGTGATTTTTAATTTTTATGAAACTAGACTCATTGAATTATATTTTAGGATTTTAAATTACTCCATTTGGACTTATATTCATCAAGATATGGTTACAACAAAATCAAGTACAGAAGTTGTTTTTCTGAAAACTGAATTCTGGCACAGCCGTAAGTCAAGACCTAATTGAGGTACTTAGACACCTTGGAAAATTACCAAATTTTACAGAGAGTATCCTAACATATGAAGGTAAAACATACTAAATTTTTAGAAAATTCTATTCAGTGGATTAGTACCAGAATATTCCCGAAGTTTGCCCAAAACATGACTGGCCTGAAGGAAATCGCTAAGGGCAAAACAAAGCAAGAGGGTTTATAAACTTCCAAATCATCGATAGGCTTAGGGAACACCTCCAACTTGAAGTCTAACACATCTAAACATGTTAATAAACAATATTAAAGAGGTCTAGGACCCAAACCGAGGTCACGAACACAAAACGCAAGCAAACCCTCAATCGCGTCGCATTCCGACTATCGTCGAGTCACGACTTGTGACTTTAGCAAGTCAACAACTATATGGAGTCTCTTAATAATGTTTTCGTCTTAATATGGTCTCTCAAACACATCTAGACCCTCTCGCAACCCAAACGTACCGTCGACAAAGGAAGAAGTGCAAGTATAGCACGCAAACTGAGATAACGAAGGAGCGGGGCGTCACATTTGAGTTGAGAATATTTATGATTTTAAGATGTTATTGTAAGTGACATGGTCAAATTGTGGGACTGCGGTGTCGGTATCGAGTTTGAGGCGTTACAGAATGGTATCAGAGTGGATCCCGCCCGGAAATATAGGAATAAAGTGCTGTGTGGGCCAAAGTGCTACACCGCAGAAGGTGGGAGCCACCTCTTGATCCCCGTACGAGGCACCTCTTGAATCCTGCATCGCCCGGGGTACGATTCGGCCTTGACGAGGATGTCAAGGATTTGAGTGGGGGAGATTGTAATACCCCAATCCCACCTCTCATATCGAATAGATGTGAGACTTGTGTTTGATTTATAAGGTAGTCATACGCTACTACTGGGCACCAACATCATCCATGGACTTTTGGGTCGACTTGTGGTTGGACTGATGACGTAAGGTGCTGCGTGCTCAGTGGGCTAGTGTGTGGTCTACATGTAGCGGACCGAGGTCTCGGGTCGTTACAGTTGCAAAGGAAGATAGTAATTGTAGGGTATATGTGTCATGAAAATAATTAATTTCAGTAACCATATATCAATGCAGTGAATAAACAAAATTTGTAGTAGAAATAGACTCACCTTTTTTAAAAATGGATTCTTTAAGTGTAATATCTTAAAATAGTATTAACCTGGGATGGGGGAATATTAAGTTTTCAAGTAGTATATAAGTTTTATAGGGCCTATTCTCTTTACTAGATTTAGTGACTTTAATTTATAGTATTTACTACCTCTGTTCCAAAATAAAAGATGTTTTAGGAAGAAAAAAATTGTTCAAAATTAATGATGTTTTAGGATTTCGACTTTCGTGAAACATTTATCCATATTTTGCTAAAACTAGCGTTAGTTACTACGTAAAATTAAATGATGTTTAAAGATGTTTGTTCAATGGAAAGAGAAAAATACTAGTACAACTTAGCTAAATATATAATTTTAAATGTTTTTTTATAAACTTTAATTTGTGTGTGAATTACTAAAACATCATTTACTTTAGAAAACGAAGGTAGTAACTTTTTTACTTTGCACACAGTTTTTCTCATAAATCAAGCTAAAAATCACCATAGTAAACACGTTGTTTAAAGTAGTATATGGATATATATTTCTCTGACAAGTTTATAATACTTCTTGCATGTATCAATTATCATGTTATCGTCTTTGGGCTCTTCCCCAAATGAATTATTTAGAAAATAAAAAAACATAAACTTCCATCAATATGTTGCATTTGAGAGGATATTGGAGATTTGAAATAATTTGATTGATCCTCTATCCTTTTTTCTCTCAAATTCGACGCCCATCTTTATCCTCATGATCCCGCAACTTCCAAGATCCATCATCTTGTTGAACCATTCCATTATTATTTAGTACCCACCAGTAACCAGGTACTAGGTATTTATCCTTCAAGATATCTGTGAATTTGTTAACAAGCGCGATGTCTCGTTTCACCTCCAAGTCAAACTTTCCCTTAGAGCCATGTGTTCCCGCGATCCCATGCAAATAAGACGCCTCCAAATCGTGCCAAATCGGAATAAAACCCTGATTCTTCCAATAATCTGATTTCCGAGTATCAATCAACAACTCTTGCCCAACATCTACGTACCCTGGAGTAAATGGCACCAGAGGAACAATGTCTGGAACATTACGTACACGCAAGATACGTAGATTTTCGGTGGAATTAACGACATCCCGAAAATCCGAGTTCCCTACGTGTGGACTCGCATAGGCGAAAGCTGTCACCGGAAATGGTTTGTTACTTTGGAATTCTGCCTTTTTAAATAAATTAGCTCCCATGTCAGTTGCATTGAGTGTAGCGAGGGAAGCACCTAAACTGTGTCCAGTCACAGTTATGCTTATCTCTTCGTTCTTGTATTCCTCCATCAACCGCTTCACCTCGGTGAGTATCTGACATTATTCAGCCTTGTTAATAAGATAGGTATAAATTTTGTTGATCTATAATTGGTTTAGGAATAACGTACTGGTTCCTAAAACTGTTGGGTGACGTATTCATTAAGAAGAATTGTGTTATTCAAAGAGAAGTACGATCAAACTCACCTGGTCTCGTGCACTGGTTTTGTTAAACTGAGAAGTTGGATCATTTGAAGTGTACATAGAAATCCAGCCCTGATGTACTTTAGCGCCATTGTCTTTGCCAAAAACTTCAGGAGCTGGCACCAAGGGAACGTCGTCATCTACAAGCCATTCTGTTGGTTTTAACGTCCCCCTAAAACAAATCAATATATCTCTTCGTCCCAAAGCTGTCTTCCCCTGGTCTGTTGCCACTGCAATGTACCCAATCCAATTCGAATTTTTACACCAAGGTTCCTTACACAAGGACTCCACGAACGCTCCTGGTATGTGAAGTTTTGATGTTGCGTAAATATCTTTGACTACCTCGTACTTGTAAGGGTTTCCTTTTTCCAGACCTACCCGGTCGAAGAAATCCTTTTTTGCGTATTTGCTACTCCCTGCAAAAATTGATTTCACATTGTTGGCGAATGTATCATACGTTGCTTGAGTTCTTTCTCCGTAATGAATTAGGTATCGTCGTAGATCGATGTCGAGAGGGTCGATGAGATTTTGCCAATTATTTTGACCACTTAATACTCTCCATCTTTTTGCTATACTAGGGAGACTCATTTTGTTCTAAATATGCACCTGGCCTTTGCACCAAATATTATGAATGGATCGAAAATGGATGTTAACAAGATTAAAGAGATTAATTGATACTTATAGTATCAAGGAATCACACAATATGTGTGTTTGAACAACTTGTAACAAACATGATGAACCAGCAAACTAGATATGCTAGAGTTAGTGTTTTAACACGCACAAAAGAGCTTTTGGTTTTTTTTTTCCGCCTTACTTGAGGTTAAATGCCGGTGAAATAAGAACTTGTAAATTTATTTTCTCCTCCTCTATCGTAAGCCAACTTCTTCATCCCTTGCCTTCGTCCCCGTTTCGTTGGACAATCGTATTTTTGAACTTCAAATTGTTGGCTGAAACTGTAGAAAGAGATATATCTAGGCATTTTTGGAACAATTATAAAAAAATAACCTTTTCGGTAGAAAAATATGCTATAGTATCTCGATTAAGTTTAGAAAAAGGGATTGATTCACAATTTGTCCTAAGTTTTTACCAAACTAAAGAGATAAAATCTAACAACATTTAATTGTTAAAGGTGAACGGTGGATGATTCCTTTAATGGACTATGACCTTTGTTAAGTCTGAATCTATGCTAACAGCAGAACACTTTTGTTATACCTATCATTTTATCGATATGGGCCTTAGTAGAACAAGATCAAGGAGTTGGGAAAGGAATCGACTTGCAATTACACGTAAAGAAATTTGTGCCTCAAGTTACACAATTTGTTTCACTAAAAATACTAATTTTTTAAATAAGTATTATACTTTAAGTCTTAATATCTTATTCATCCAAACCTCAATTTGGACAAATAAATATATCATTTTGATACTCTCACCGAGTAGAACACATTTGCGTAATTATCTTCGCCAACAAACAAATGACACGTAAAGAAATTCGTGCCTCAAGTTGCACAATTTCTCTTACTAAAAACACTAATTTTTTAACAAGTACTATACTTTAAGTCTTGATATCTTATTATCCAAAACTCGATTTTGACAAATAAATATATCATTTTGATACTCTCACCGAGTATAACATATTTGCGCAATTACCTTCGCCAACAAACAAATGACACATAAAGAAATTCCTGCCTCAAGTTGCACAATTTCTTTCACTAAAAACATTAATTTTTCAACAATAGAAGAGATATATCTCACATTAGTTAGAAATTGATGTTGGTTTTAAAAATATTATTATTAAGTACCAATAGAAGAAATGCATCATGCATTGGTTGGAAAGTGATGTTGATTTTCAAAGTCATTTGATAAAAGACTTTCACCATTATTACAAATAGAAGATGTATATCTCACATTGGTTAGAAAATGATGTTGAGTTTAAATTATTTTATATTATTACCAATAAAAGAGATGTATAACACATTGTTTAAAAAGAAAATGTTAGATTTTAAAGTCTTTAGACTAAAGACTTTTACTTTTACAAGAGATGTATCTCACATGGTTATAAAATATTCTACTATTATTACCAATAGAAGAGATATATCATACATTGGTTAGAAATTGATGTTTGTATTAAAAATACTATTATTAATTACTAATTGAAAAGATGTATCATACATTGGTTAGAAAGTGAAGTTGGTTTTCAAAGTTTTTTGATAAATGACTTCTACCATTATTATCAATAGAAGATGTATATCTCACATTGGTTAAAAAATGATGTTGATTTTTAATTATTTTAGTAAAAGACTTACTATTATTAGCAATAGAAGATATATATCACACATTTGTTATATATTGATGTTGGTCTTAAATTACTATTATTACCAATAAAAGAGAAATATTACATTGGTTAAAAAGTGATGTTGATTTTAAAAGTATTTAAATAAAAAGACTTCTACTTTTATCATTAATAAAAGAGAAGAGAAGAGATATATCCCATTATATAGAAAGAGATGTTGGTTTTAGATATATTTTTTAGATAAAAAATTTATACTACTATTACCAAATGATAAGATGTATTACACATTGATTAGAGAGTGATGTAGGTATTAAAAGTCTTTTTATAAAAGACTTAATACCAAAAGAAAAAAATATGTATTTCACATTAGTTAATATTGGTTTAAAATATTTTTAGATAATGTGCATCGCATTGGTTACAAAGAGATCCACATTATTTAGAAACATATATTGGTTATAAAATTCATAGATAAACGGATTTTTATGTTATTATCATTACAAGAGATGTATCATGCATTGTTTACAAATAGATGTTAATTTCAAAACTATTTAGATAAAATACTACTACTATTATTATTTTTATGTTATAACCAATAGAAGAGATGTATCTCACATTGTTTAGAAAGAGATGTTAATTTCAAAAGTTTTTATATAAAAGACTATTATTATTACTGTAGAAGAATGTATCTCACATTTGTTATAAATTAATGTTGGTTTTAAAAATATTATTATTACCAATAGAAAAGATGTATACCACATGGTTAGAAAGAGATGTTTGTTTTAAAAGTCTTTAGATAAAAGTCTTAAACTTTTATTACCAACTAATATTATACCCATGCGTTAAACGCACGAACATATACATTTTTCAATTAAATCTATATTTAAGCAAAACAAAAATAAAATAAAATAAAACGAATAAATTAAGGAGCAGTAATATTAGAGGCAACTATTTAAATAATGATTTAAATTTATAGTATCAAGGAATCACAAAATATGTGTGTTTAAACAACTTGTAACAAACATGATGAACCATCAAACTAGATATGCTAGAGTTAGTGTTTTAACACGCACAAAAGAGCTTTTGGTTTTTTTTTTTCCGCCTTACTTGAGGTTAAATGCCGGTGATATAGGAACTTGTAAATTTATTTTCTCCTCCTCTATCGTAAGCCAACTTCTTCATCCCTTGCTTTCGTCCTCGTTTCGTTGGACAATTGTATTTTGAACTTCAAATTGTTGGCTGAAACTGTAGAAAGAGATATATATAGGCATTTTTGGAGCAATTATAAAAAAAAATAACCTTTTCGGTTGAAAAATATGCTAGAGTATCTCGATTAAGTTTAGAAAAAGGGATTGATTCACAATTTGCCCTAAGTTTTTACCAAACTAAAGAGATAAAATCTAACAACACTTAATTGTTAAAGGTGAACGGAGGATGATTCCTTTAATGGACTATGACCTTTGTTGCAAGTCTGAATCTATGCTAACAGCAGAACACTTCTGTTATACCTATCATTTTATCGATATGGGCCTTAGTAGAACAAGATTAAGGAGTTGGGAAAGGAATCGACTTGCAATTACTCTAAATATATATATATATATATATATATATATATATATATATATATACACATATATATATATATATATATATATATATATATATATATATTTAAAGTTGGTAAGGAGCACTATGGTTGTGCCACCTCACCACCTTTGGATAAATCTTCATTCTAAAGCATCTATGTAGAAGTTTTAAAAACTTTTGGTTTTCTAGTCATTAGCTAATAATAATACATAATAATAATCAATATGATAAGTGACATTAGTATTAGTATATATAACTTCTTCTATTGTCAATATTAGAAGACTTATATCTAAAAACTTTTACAACTAACATTACTTCTAACCAATGTGGGATAAAAGTCTTCAAGGTTAGACATTATTTCTAATGACTCACTTTTAACATCATACATTAAGTTTTGATAACTTATTCATCTAAAACTTTATTTCGACAAATAAATATATCATTTAGATGTTCTTCCCGAATAGAATACATTTGCACAATTACTTTTGTCAACAAACAAATGACACGTAAAGAAATTTGTGCCTCAAGTTGCACAATTTGTTTCACTAAAAATACTAATTTTTTTAATAAGTATTATACTTTAAGTCTTAATATCTTATTCATCCAAACCTCAATTTGGACAAATAAATATATCATTTCGATACTCTCACCGCGTAGAACACATATGCGCAATTATCTTCGCCAACAAACAAATGACACGTAAAGAAATTCGTGCCTCAATTTGCACAATTTCTCTCACTAAAAACACTAATTTTTTTAACAAGTACTATACTTTGAATCTTGATATCTTATTATCCAAAACTCGATTTTGACAAATAAATATATCATTTTAATACTCTCACCTAGTATAACATATATTTGCGCAATTACCTTCGCCAACAAACAAATGACACATAAAGAAATTCCTGCCTCAAGTTGCACAATTTCTTTCACTAAAAACATTAATTTTTCAACAATAGAAGAGATATATCACACATTAGTTAGAAATTGATCTTGGTTTTAAAAATACTATTATTAAGTACCAATAGAAGAAATGCATCATGCATTGGTTGGAAAGTGATGTTGATTTTCAAAGTCATTTGATAAAAGACTTTCACCATTATTACAAATAGAAGATGTATATATCACATTGGTTAGAAAATGATGTTGAGTTTAAATTATTTTATATTATTATCAATAAAAGAGATGTATAACACATTGTTTAAAAAGAAAATGTTTGATTTTAAAGTCTTTAGACTAAAGACTTTTACTTTTACAAGAGATGTATCTCACATGGTTATAAAATATTCTACTATCATTATCAATAGAAAAGATATATCATACATTGGTTAGAAATTGATGTTTGTATTAAAAATACTATTATTAACTACTAATTGAAAAGATGTATCATACATTGGTTAGAAAGTGATGTTGATTTTCAAAGTTTTTTGATAAATGACTTCTACCATTATTATCAATAGAAGATGTATATCTCACATTGGTTAAAAAATGATGTTGATTTTTAATTATTTTAGTAAAAGACTTACTATTATTAGAAATAGAAGATATATATCACACATTTATTATATATTGATTTTGGTCTTAAATTACTATTATTACCAATAAAAGAGATAAATCTTACATTGGTTAAAAAGTGATGTTGATTTTAAAAGTATTTAAATAAAAAGACTTCTACTTTTATCTCTCTTACTATAAAAGTCAAGCTTGTTTCTTACAATTTAATAGATGGACAAAAATAACCCTTCACCAAATAAACCACCCACCATTTAATTAAGGACAAAACAAGTAAATTTACCATGACAACAAATAATGTTTGGACAAAAATAGCCTCAAATATAATAAATCATCTACCATTAATTAAGGTCAAACAAGTAAATTTATCAGGGACTAATTAATTCCATTAATAATCAAATAATAATTTCATCCTTTGACTTGTACATGCTTTAAAGTTAGGTCCTACAATTTTGAATTCTATTTATTTCATCTTGTATTTTACTTTCTTATCAGTTTCCCCCTCCTACCATTATCGTTACAAATGTCGTCCAATATTTTCTAAAATAACAAAAATACCCTTACTCAGTCGAGAGACTAAAACTTTATTTGAAACTAAAAAAATAATATGATATTACATTCTTAAATAATATGGTTTTACTCAGTAAAGACATTATAGAAGTAAATGAAAAAATGTTACTATAATAATAGATTTGTTAGTGTTTATCAAGATTTTAAGCAAAAATATATAGCGTCTTTAGCTATTATCCATGAATAAGCTAAGAAAAGTGGGTTAAGAAAATGTGTCATAATGTCAATAAGATGAAGAAAATGAAGAACCAATTGGTGAATTTGTGCGTTTTGTTACAAAAGAAAGCCAAAATCTACAGTTTACTTCTTTGAATTTTCAGACTACTACAAACAACCTTAAAAACTATCATACTGCTTCTAACTTATAAAAATTACAAACAAACTACTGTTAGTAACCACAAATAACTAGGTTTAAAATATTTTACTCCTTCCCATAACAGGGTTCCAAACTTCTAACCTCTTTTGGTCTTAACTTGCTTGCTCCTCTTCATAGAACTCGAAGTAGTTACGTGTGAGAATCTCTCTACTCTCCCTCCCCGGCCTGGCTATCAAATTTTTTTCTTCTACCACAACTCTCCTTTAATTGAAAGAAATTGTCACCAATCAACATCCTTTCAAGTACCTCCATCCTGAATTAGATTCTCTCCTTACTTAGTAATTTGACACCGAAAGTGTATAGGAGGTAAGAAATGAGAGACGTTCGAGAAAGAAGTCCGACTAATCAGAAGCTAAAGAGATTCTATGTTTCAATTTTAATAAGGCGAGGTGAATGCGTTTCTTGGTGATGGTGATGGCGGTGCTTACGACCGCATGGATGATGGTGTTAGAGGTTGTGGTGATAGTAATTTTAGGGATGACAGTAGTGGATTAGATGAAATACATCGTTGTGAGATTTCTTAATCATCAAATTTTCAAATAACCATATAGGTTTCAGATTCAATTTGAAAGTTTGAAAATTCAAAAAAATTGAATTTGAGTTTGTAAAAAGTGAAATTTACGGTTGTGGTGGTGGCGTGTCTATCATTGATGGGTTTTCCAAATTGGTTACTTCGAAGGAAAGAGTAAGAAATTATAAAAGGAAATAAAATCAAATCAAAAAAATTAAATTTTGGACTAATGGTAAAATTTGAGGTGTTAGTGGTGGTGGTGGTGAGTCTATAAATGATGGGGTTGACGAAAGAAAGTGAGGGCTAAAAAATAAATTTTAAATTTCATTTTTTGGAGTAATGCATTTTTTAACGTTGGATTTAAATATCAGACAAAGTATAACTAATTTTAGATTATTTAAATAATTATTTTTCAATTAAAAAAATATTTTAAATATTAAATGGCAAACTAAATGATGAAATTATAACAAATCCCACTTTGAGCCACAAGCAAAATGACCAAAATAATCCTCATGTACACGATTTTCCATCACTATTTTTAATGCCCATAGACGGGAGAGAACAAATAGAAAAAACATGTCGGAAAGTGAGACATCATATGTTGGGAATGACATTATTAGAGGTATATGAAAAATTGTAACTATAATAATACATTGGTTGGTGAGAATCGAGATATTAAGCAAATCTATAGCGTGCTTAGTAATTGCGTATGAATAAGCTAAGAGAAACGTGTTAAGGAAAGGTGATATAATGTCAAGAAGATAAAGAAAAATAGAGAACTTAGTTGACAAATCTGTGCGTTTTGTTAGAGAAGAGATTAAGTTAGAATCGATAGAAAAGTCGTTTGAAGATTGTAGTTCCACTTAACGGAAGCTAAAGATATGTTATTTTTCCATTTTAGCAAGGCAAAGTGGACACGTTTCTTGGTGGTGGTGATAGCTGTGGCGGCATTTGCAGGGATGCTGGTAGTGGTGGGGGCGATTTTAAGCATGAAAGTGGTGATTTATGTGGAATACGACATTAAATAAATGAGTAAGAAATTAAACAACGAAATAAGATAAAATTAAAAAAAATTGATTTCTAGGCTAATAGTGTTATTTGAGGTGGTAGTGGTGGTAATGGTGATGGGTGTATAAATTAAATAAATTCTAAATTTCAATTATGAGACAAATTAAAATAACAACATTGCTAGCCTTACAACTAATTTTATAATTTTCCTTACTACTAAGCTTTCAAGCGCAAAAATGTCTTTGTTCAAAACAACTTTGCACTTCTTCAAAGCATAGTTGTAAGGAATGTAGTATAATTAGTTTTAAGGATATCATTTTCCTTACCATTTCTCTGCATTCAAGCCCGTCTCTCTTTCAGATGAATTCATCGGTAAGGGTTATGTGTTTTTTGTTAATCGCATGTTTTTACTAGGGTTTTTAGTAAGTATAGTATATACCCTCTGATTTCTATTTTAGGCACGAGTTTTGCATGAGATAGAATGAGGAAGATCAGAGATGGAGTTTGGCTAGAATCGAAGAAGGACAGCGCCAAAGTTGTGATAGGCGTGACCGAAGTGGGAAGGGTTTAAGGCTGGAGATGGCGACTATTTTGGTGGAGCGAGAGATCGATGGGCACTTGCATCGGGAGAAGAGGGAAGGAGAGTGTGTGAGATTAGAGTTTTTTACTTTTAATACATTTATCCCTAAAGCAGATAATGAAAATGTCATTTTTACCCCGCACGTGGAAGACCATGTGCTATTTAACGTGAATATTCTAGCGTCCATCACGGATAGGTTGGAAAATGGAAAAAAAAATGTAACGTCAGAGATCATTATGGAACAAACCTTAGGTTGGGGTACATTATACGATTTGGTGGATACCTTGGGGGAAATTGTAATTTGGTCATATAATTATTTTTGAATTATTGAAACAATTATTTATTATTATTTTTATTTAAAAACATATGTTAAATACTAAATGGTTAATTATATAATAAAGTTATAACTAAATCTTATTTTCCACCCCCAGCAAAATGATCAAAATAATATTCATGTGACATGCACATATCATTTTCCGTACGTTACTATTTTTAACACTCATAGACGGGATGGAGTAAAGTGAGACAAATAGAAAAATAAGGTATGAAAGTGGGATACTTCGTAGGTTGAGGTCAAATGTGAGATTTAGTGTGTAAGTTTGGGGGCTAATCATATGTTTGCCCCATCAAAATTAGTCCAAAATACACATTGTCCCCTAAGATATCCACCAAATCCACTTTGGCCCTCAATGTAATTTTGTAGCATTTCCATATTCTATATCAAATTTGGTGATTGTGGTGTAACGTGTGGTGATCGTAGTGATAAAAATGGTAGTGAATAATGTTTAAAATTGAGAATTTGCTCAATTCAAACCATAAACCATATCAATGGTGCCAAGGAGAAATTTGTTGGAGTTTAAACTAGGGACGATGAAGACGGATTGAATCATGACGTGCCTCATCATTGTCGTATGCATCTGTGATGAATTCAAATATGAGTTTTGAAATTCATCGTGTATGCTTATGCATTGTGTTTGTGGCTTGGTCATTTAACATATGCAACCCTGACAACTTTATTTTTTTGTGGGTTCTTATTCATGGCGGCCTTGACACCTGAATGTGATCATCTTCTTGTGTTTTATCTCTCTTTGATATGATTCCGCACTATTTTTATTTATTTTTATATATAAAAATTTGAATAAAAGATTTATACACTCTTGAATTTTATCTCACTTAAAATTTAAATAAGATGTCATTGTTGGAGAAGAAGCAAAGAAAGCGTTGTCGAAGAATAAGAAAATGAAGTTTTTTTTGGGTAATAAAAGCACAAAAAACATTGCTAAAAATGACCAAAATGTCTTTCACGTGAAATATCATGTGCATCTTAAGGTCATATTGGTAACCTTAGTAGTGTCTAGGGGACAAACTAGAAAAAACTTATACAATGACATATGAAAATGACATAAAAGTTAGGTTAGGCGGTAAAGTGAGACTTTATAGATACTCTGGGTGAATTTTATATTTTAGAGTGTAAGTATATACTTTGGGATTGTCAGTTTGATTTCTATAAAACAATTTATTATTTTCCAAAGAGAGTCATAAATTTCATAAACGACATAAGCTAAGTCTCCAACAACAATGTGTTTATCTAAGAAAGTAAGCTTGAATTGTTTTTAATTCCAACACCGATAAAAGTGAATGAATTCATGTTTAATATTAAAAAAAGATTTAAAAATAACTAATAAAAAAGACAATTGTGTAGGATAAGTTGCAATATAATGACTAAAAGCTTGCATTATAAATTACCGAAAAACAAAATATCGAAAAACCTAAACACACAACAACACAATTTATAAGTCTCAAAACTATAAAGATTAAAACACAAAAAAATCCAATAATTAAAAGTAAACAAAAAAGTTAAGAAACTGACAAATCACTTTTAAAAACCATTAACACCAAGTGCGTTAATCACGTGCAACGCACGTGAACCTTACTAGTCATTAATAAAAGAGAAGAGAAGAGATATATCCCATTATATAGAAAGAGATGTTGGTTTTAGATATTTTTTTAGATAAAAAACTTATACTACTATTACCAAATGATAAGATGTATTACCCATTGGTTAGAGAGTGATGTAGGTATTAAAAGTCTTTTTATAAAAGACTTAATACCAAAAGAAAAAATATGTATTTCACATTAGTTAATATTGGTTTAAAATATTTTTAGATAATGTACATCGCATTGGTTACAAAGAGATCCACATTATTTAGAAACATATACTGGTTATAAAATTCATAGATAAACGAATTTTTATGTTATTATCATTACAAGAGATGTATCATGCATTGTTTACAAAGAGATGTTAGTTTCAAAACTATTTAGATAAAATACTACTACTATTGTTATTTTTATGTTATAACCAATAGAAGAGATGTATCCCACATTGTTTAGAAAGAGATGTTAATTTCAAAAGTTTTTATATAAAAGACTATTATTATTACTGTAGAAAAATGGAATCCACATCCTCTATTCCAAAAGTGTATTTCATCTTTTATTCCAATGTCAGATCCACCGTTAACTTGTCAATTAGTAAATTAACAAAATTAATTATATAAACAAAATCAATTACTGATTGACAAGTTAACGATGGATCTTACATTGGAATAGAAGATGAAATACACTTTTGGAATAGAGGATCCAGACTCAGAAGAATGTATCTCACATTTGTTAGAAATTAATGTTGGTTTTAAAAATACTATTATTACCAATAGAAAATATGTATACCACATGGTTAGAAAGATATGTTTGTTTTAAAAGTCTTTAGATAAAAGTCTTAAACTTTTATTACCAACTAGTATTATACACGTGCGTTAAACGCACGGACATATACATTTTTCAATTAAATCTATATTTAAGCAAAACAAAAATAAAATAAAATAAAACGAATAAATTAAGGAGCAGTAATATTAGAGGCAACTATTTAAATAATGATTTAAATTTATAGTATCAAGGAATCACAAAATATGTGTATTCAAACAACTTGTAACAAACATGATGAACCAACAAACTAGATATGCTAGAGTTAGTGTTTTAACACGCACAAAAGAGCTTTTGGTTTTTTTTCCCGCCTTACTTGAGGTTAAATGCCGGTGACATAGGAACTTGTAAATTTATTTTCTCCTCCTCTATCGTAAGCCAACTTCTTCATCCCTTGCCTTCGTCCTCGTTTCGTTGGAGAATTGTATTTTGAACTTCGAATTGTTGGCTGAAACTGTAGAAAGAGATATATCTAGGCATTTTTGGAGCAATTATAAAAAAATAACCTTTTCGGTTGAAAAATATACTAGAGTATCTCGATTAAGTTTAGAAAAGGGGACTGATTCACAATTTCTCCTAAGTTTTTACCAAACTAAAGAGATAAAATCTAACAACACTTAATTGTTAAAGGTGAATGGTGGATGATTCCTTTAATGGACTATGACCTTTCTTGTAAGTCTGAATCTATGCTAACAGCAGAACACTTCTTTTGTACCTATCATTTTATCGATATGGGCCTTAGTAGAACAAGATCAAGGAGTTGGGAAACGAATCGACTTGCAATTACTTTAAATATTTTATAATTTTCTTCCTTAAATGTCTCGTCGTCCATCAAAATGATTTCTTCCTAGCTAAATCTCAACCTGTAATTTTTTTCCTTTCATTTTGATTTCTTTCATATGTGATTGACAATCAACGTGTAATTGAGCAAATCATGAAAAATTATGCATTGAAACATAATGGAGATAACTGTGGATTAGGAATCAATCAATTATTAATTCAATAACTCAACTAGATGGTTTATATTTTTCTCCTTGACAATCTTGTTGCATCTCGTTTGATCGATCAGAAGATGCGTTGAATTCGAGCAACGCCAATGACTACTGCTTAAGAAGATGACAATACACGGGAGACTCTATTCATTTTACCTTTGGAAATGATGCTTTTGAAATGAGAAAACAAAACTCTGGAACAGTAGATGATTTCAAAGCCTTGTGCATGCCACCTTTTTTTATTGACTTCACTGACTTTTTTTGTTCAATAGAATTCTCCGTTTGTCTTTCCAACTTTTTCTGATCTTTCGAATTTTTATTCGCGATGCATCGATATAGAATTGCGATGCATCGTTATTGAATCGCGATGCATCGAATTTCAATCGATTTGGAATCGTGATGCATTGCTATGTTATACAATTTGGAATCTTGAATGCACAAATTATGTATCACGATGTATATAATCATGTATCTAAATCATACATCGCGGTTTGCCCGATGCACAAATTGGATTTGCGATGCACAAATTAGATTTGATTTGTTTAGCGCGATACAAAATTGATGCATGAACTGATGCTTTGCGTGCTTCAAATTATTAAAGGTATCATAGTCTTTTTGCCCCAAAAGTGTCTTTTTTAGGTTAAAAAAAATATGTAGTGAATTGGAGCGATTGGAAATTTTAAAAAGGTACCGGCTCGATTGGACACTAAAATTGAGCGGACTCCATTTTATTTGTATGCTATATTCTTGTCAACCATCATGCAGTAATGTGAAGTCCACAAGTGGACTTATAACTCTTCCCCTTCTCCAGGCCACCAGTTATAAATTTGGTATGTTCCGCTTTCAGTAATGCATATGGAATGGAAAAGGTGGCAATAAACTTGTGCTCATTTTGGAAGATATTGCTTCTTAGTTCTTATCCATACTAGTTATTTATAATGATAATATAACTTTTGTACATTATAATTTGATTGTTAAACTCTTTCGTGATTATAATTTTTTTTTCTATTTGAAAGAACACAATAGCTAGGATTCTCAAGAGAAACCAAAGCAATTTCCAATATAACTATGAATGTAGCTACAATGGGAATCACAATGATCTACAAAGCAGCAGAAGACAGAATATTAAAACAATGAATTGAACGCAAACACTTACCAAAAACAATCTACAAGATAATACTTGTAGACCTAGCCTCAAGGCCACAAAGATTTCACTAAAAGTAATAATTGTTTTACAAAAATAATTGTGAAATCACTCACAAAATATTCTCACAAGACAGTGAGTCTTGGAGAATAAAAAACCACATAAACAAAGTAGACAAAACGTGGGAGGAAATAAAATCAGCTTCCTAAAAACTGAACAGGAAGACAAAACAGGTTTCCAGATCTTCAATGTCACTGCCGATGTTATAACATCAACAGCCTCAAGTGAACTGCTGTACTTCAGGACTGGAAACAGCTTCGGAAACACCTTGCTTCTGAACACATCTTTATGGCTTTTTGTTCTCTCTCTTAAGCTCTACAAACAGCCCGTATCCTTGCTCCTTTATTTATAGCTATGCGATGTCCTACACACACACAAACAGTCCTTCTACTACATGGAAAAGGATTAGCAAAAAGGAAGAACCAACAACTTACCAATTCAATGGGGTTTTATTACCAAATATCCAGGTGCTCAAGGATCACGGATTGACTAGAATATATGCTAAGATTTAGTTACCAAAAAAGATGTACCAAAATCTAATAAAAGATTATGATACCAAATATACCACAACTAAATCTAATAAAAGATATTAAATCCTAAATTAACACAAACTTAACAAAAATAATATTTTGACCAAGAAAGGTGAAACAAGTAAAAATAGGCATGACCTATTTTACCCTTACAATCACCCCCTTTGTTGAGCATTTCTGGTCAAATCCAAAGCAAGTGTTCCATTATCAATTCATATGACATCCTGCAAATGTTAGAGAGAGTAATCCAAACAACTCACCCCCTAAACATATACACTCATCAGAAATGAAGAAAACCAAGCTTATGAGAGCAATACCAACCAATCAATTTGAAGAAGTTACAGACCAAAACACAAATCAAATCAGTTTAAGAACAGATTACAGACCTAAATGTGAAACATTGTTTAGATAACATCAACCACAAGTTTCCCAAATAGATAACACATATCAAAGCAACCACAAGAACCACAGCCAAGATCAATCTATTACGCCTTCAGCAGCGGGAACAACTTCGGCTTCGGAGAATCGAGAAGCAGCCGGCGGGAACACTTACACTAACATTTACAGCCCTTATTTGGCCAGAATGCATGGCCAACCATGCAGTGTATTGAGAAGCCAAAGATTTAAGAAGTGTAGTTTGAGAATCCAGAATTTCCAATTGAGAGTTCACCATAGCCAACTGTTCAGATATAAAAGCTATAGAAATTGGTGCAGAAGGGTGTGCAGAAATAGATGATGAAGCTACATTGGAAGTAGCATTGACAGAAGAAGGAGCACAAGGTTGTGAAGAACCATGAGTAAAAGCAGAAGGGACTGTGGAAACAGGAACATATGGATGAACAAGAGGAAGATTCACAATTCTATCACCTCTCAAAAGTTTGGCTGAGATGTGAAGAGGTTCAAGAATGGGAGAGAGTCTAGTTCCAGCAGAGGGTGAGTAACCTTGTGAGACTAAGATTTTGTAAATCAAAGAAGGAAAAATCAAAGACCTCTTATCACCTTCTGACTAAGCTAAAGAAGAGATCTTTCTGAAGGCAAAATCTCCAAAATCAAAGGGTTTATTAGTCCCAATTTGAAACAGTACCCTAGCATGCTCTTCAGTGAGTGTGTTTGAGTTAGTGGTAGGTGACCAATTTGCACAATAAATTTTATGCATGAGTGCATAGAGGGATGACAACTGGGAAGTGCTTATAGATGAACCTTTTTCCAGGCCACTTATTCAAAGTGCCACCAGTTAACTCCAAAGTACACAAATTCAAATCAGTATTCATAGCAAAAAGACCCGACATAGGAGTGTTGAACATGTCATTAATGATTGAAGATGAAAACTGATACCATTTACCATGAATAAATTTTTTTTCAAACCTAGCATCAGAGGTTGAGAAGATGCGTTTTTCAAGGTTGGCATAAAATTCGTAAATTAGATCACGAAAGTATGGGGAGGCAGAAGAAAATGTCCCTATCAGACCTCTATCAGTGAAAAATTGGGTCAAGCTTTGTGCATCCAACTCAACTGATGGAATAATTCGTTCTTCCACAATTTTACGAGAGGTATTATATCGAACAGAAGCAGCCTTTGAAACAAATTTAGAGGAGAAGGGTTTACCAACTGAGGTGGCCACAGATGCAGAAGACTTGGAAATTTTGGATGTAGCTACATTAGTAGCTACATTGGCTGAAGATGCCTGGCTTCTGGTGAATCGCACAGGAGCCTCTTCTGTATCTTCACTATCTACAGGCGTGGCTTCTTTACTTTCAAAGTTCTTGTCCGAACTGTCATCAAATTCGGAGGAGCTGGACTAATGAGCAAATTTTTCTGCAACAGGATGGGAAGATTGTGGAGATTTCTAAGGAGAAGCAGTCTGCAACTGAACAAGATAGTCTGCCAAAGTTTGATCTTCATCAAAAAAATTGATATCAACGATGGACGCTGAAGGAGAACTGTGCTCAGAATCAGAAGATTCTTGAGCTTGAACCGATGAATCTAGTGGAAATACAACTCTCGGAAAAGGTATAGGATAGTCATCATCTCTGGCTACCTCTTCGACTGGAGCAATTATTGGAGAAGTAGGTTGAGAAGTTGGTTCTTGAACCACCGGGGTTGGCCCTGTTTTAGGAATAAAATCCTCATCATCGGGGTCGTTGTCAATAACTACTGATTCTTCAAAAATTCCAGGAGCCACTTTGTGTTTCTTGGCAGCTAGAACATCCTCCTCACTTGGATTTTCGAAATTTGAGGGAATCCCTCTGAGCCTCTTCGATTTTCGCGAGCTAGGGTTACCAATTTGGGGTAACCCTGATAAATCTCCTGGATTGTCTACATCAATTGCGTTTCCTTTCTCTCCTGGAAGTATCATAGTCAACGGTTCAGGTAATGGCTGAGCAACTACAATAGCTGTTAGGGGATTTTCAGGAGAAGAAGGAGGAGTTGATGTAGCTTCATCGGAAGCTACATCTGAGGGAGGATTTTGTATGGGAACTTCGTGTGCAAAGGATGATGTTGAGGCCATGAGTAATTTGAGGAGAGAAACAAGAATGGAAGATGAGGGAAGAAGGATTTCAAGGAAGAAGATGG
>JABEVN020001692.1:0-23915 GCA_013146195.2 Codonopsis lanceolata | reverse complement strand
GGTTCTTCGAAATGATGACTTGATCAAATTAGAAGGCCAAATTGCAAAAACACTTTGCCAATTAGAGAGAATTTTTCCTCCTTCCTTTTTTGATGTCATGATGCATTTACCTATTCATTTGCTAACTAAAGCCAAACTTGCTGGACCAGTTCATTACCGGTGGATGTACCCAATTGAAAGGTACACTTTACTTATAGTGGATTATGTTCATTCTAATTGAAACTATTATTCTAAACTGCTTAGAACTCATTTTGTAATAGGTACTTATCTACGTTGAAGTCCTATGTTCGTAATAGAAGCGTCCGAATAAGGGTCTATTACGAAGGCTATCTAGAGGAATGTTGACATTACTCGCATCTAGCTACTGGAAAAGGATGTAGAGGTAAGCTGATCGAGAAACTAGAAATGAAGAAGACAGGGGATTTTGCTATGGCAGAATTATATGTTTTCGCTATGTCTGGTCATCCATTTGGGAAGGAAGTTATAGAAGTGCTTGATGCAGAAACACTAGACAATGCTCATCATTGTGTTTTGTTTAATTGTAAGGCTATTAATGACTTTATTGCGTAAGTTAATCATACAAGTTTACCTTATCTTGCTCACTTTTAAACATTTTGCGTTGAAGTAACAAAGCAATATCAATTATAACGCGTGCAACTATAACGTGTGTAATGTGTGTAGACAACATTTTGATGTTATGAAAACTCAAATACGTCGTGCTCGTCCACATGAAATAGAACGTCTGCACAATGAAAATTTCCCCTCATGGATTGCTGGAGAAGTAAGTAGTAGAATAAGTGTTATTTAAGTAGTTGCTAATTGGTGTATTCCTCACAACATCCTTCTTATGATATGTATTTTACTCAACCCATCCTACCGCGTCCACGGCCACGGTTACTGCGATGGCCTCCTCGTGCACCTCTTGCCATGTCGTTTTGATACAAAAATATTGGCGTGTCAAATGATGACCAATGTTCATACTACATTATATGTCATATGTTATTAATGTAGCTTATTAAGGGCAAAGTATACATTTTACATCCAGTGTCAATTTTTATTAAGGCATTATTATTCTTATGTATACACATCATAACAAGATACTAATATCAAATCAGGTCAAACAACATCAAACAATCAAACAAAAGCTAAAATACTTTCTCAAAACTTTATCCATTGTTCAAATTTCCTTAGTTCGAACCAATTGTTCCATGTCTTTCTAAAAGAAAACAAATATAGCCATCTAAAAGAAAAAGTAACTATTATGATGGCTATATAAACTAACGTGTCAACTGGTCTCCTCACTCACTTAGACCCTCATTCTTACTTGGGTCTTCAACCTCACTTGGATCTTCATCCTCACTTGAGTCCTCAACCTCACTTGGGTCTTCATCCTCAATATCAATGTTACCTACTTGTGCTGGTACATTGGCGATTGCTTCATCAACTGGTTCCACATTAGCCTCAACTATAAGCTCCGGGTCAACATCTATGGGGTTTGGGGCTGCCCCTGGCTCCTCTTCCGGAGCATCATCTTCCGCCATCATCAATCTATCCCAAGCCTATTATGTTCGAACCCGCGCATTCTGAAGCCTGACGTACACTTGTTGAGTGAGCGCCGTAGCCTCTACGACCTCGCCAAAAGCCTGATCTACAATGGTTTTAGTCTCCCTAATGGCTTGCATTTGTGCCCGCAGATGCGCCCTCCTTTGCTCCTCTTCTAATCTCACTCGGTGAAGCGCTGCCCGAACTCGAGCCATCCTATTGTTTACCCTCTCTACCATTCTCCTCGGAATCGCCAAAGGAGATGCTACTGAATTTCTAGTCATGGTCCTTCTACGCGCCATACCTACACATAAGCAAGATCGTATTAGTCCCAAGAAAATAATATTCTTCTTACTTATATAAAATCATCACTTAAAACTAGTATCACAACTTAATTCTACTAGGTAACAATGACATAAAAGAATCATTATTCCATACTACCATCAATTTCTAACTTAAACTATTTTTCAAATTATAAAGACCTATCAGATCTGAAGCCTCAATTCTGATACCAACTGTAACGCCCCAAAATTTAGGCCCGACTACATAGGCCCACATAATGGCCACATCACCAATAACTCCAAAATTGTACGAAACCCAAAGGATAATTAATATACCTTCCATGTAAGCAACAAATATCCAATACATAAATCCTTAATAATTTACTTACAAATTTCAAAATACATGTCTAAAATAATACTCTCAAATTCTAATTAACGATTACAAAATAGTAGTTCGTAACGAAATTTTATTCTCTTTAATTGGACCCACACGGACCAAACCAAATTTCCATTCCTTATGTCCTGAAAGAAAAAGAGTAGGAAAAAGGGTGAGCGAACAAAGCCTAGTAAGTTCATATACAACTCCTCCGGTTTCTAAGGAGGAGTTGACCAGGAAGAACGTCAAACAATATATAGTGTCAAAAATGGAGATGTCAAAAGGAATTATTTTTCTGAAATCTATAAGATTGAATATTCATTTATCGAGGAACAATTACTAAGTTTACCAGAATAAATCAGATCAATATCAAATACTACGGAGGGTGTTATGATCACATAAGCAGCCTTTTTAGACCAAACAAAAGGTGGCTCCAAGGAACCTCAAACATCAAAGTACCCCAAAGGGATCAAAAGCAAAATGGTATATCCGGATTACCCCACCATAGTTCCTATGGTGCAGTGTCGCCTTAACAGGCTAAATGGTTATTCTAGTTGTCTTAGTGATCATAACAAATCTTTTCAAAAATAGTTACATATTCAACAAAATCAAATAGAAATGGTAACCGAATAAAATATTACCCATCGAGTTTAAACAATTTTGTGAGATTCGTAAAGCAATTCACATTTAAGAATAACAGAAAAACGAACACGATGGGAGTTCAAATTCAAATACCAACCAAAGGTCGGCACACGTTTTCAAAGAAAGGTAAATGCCAAAGAAATAGCGAAAGCCTAACAATTTGGAATTAAGAGTTCAATTAAATAACCGGAATGATGCATAATCCCTTACCTTAGGATGCTGCGAAAATTAGCTTGAGCACAATGTCGCTACCTGCGCTTATCCGAATCTAAAGTATCATAATACAAAATAAAATTCCGAATTTAGTGTCCTTCTAGTAACCTTCAAAATTTAATACATAACTAACAATTCCTAAATATAAAGTTAATTTAATTGTATAGGGTTTATTTCTAACTTTTGTAGCTCGAAGGTACGTTTCTGAAAGTACAAGTACTTAATTTAAATCTTCAAAATTGGGGGATGAATCTGTAAAAACAGATTCATCACCACCTGCCATGAATCTACAAATTTCCTATTTTTTGTGGTTTAGCAAAGTTGACTTTTCCAAACATCATAAAACAATAAACTACTTTCTTCTTCCTCCTATATCACTCTCTCTCTCTCTCTCTCTCTTTCTCTCTCTCTCTCTCTCTTTCTCTCTCTCTTTTGTTTGATCCAGTACTCCCTTTCCACCATTCCGTACTCTGTTTTTTTTATTTGTTTTCTTTTTCCAATCATACACAAGATACACTCAAACAATTTATACCCTTTTATTTGTTCCCCAACATTATCACCGCCCGCAACCCCACCAATTCGAATATTTCGCATGTTCCAACTATGTGTCTACTATAATGGTGAGTTAAACCATAGCCCATCTACTTGGTTTCAAACCACTCCACAGAACAACCAAATGAAGACCCATTTCCTTCCTCTGATTTTTTTATACATAATTTGTTATGGTTGATTAATTCCCCTCTCATTGTCCAACCCAATTCCAAAAGAAAATTTTGACAAGAACGAGGAAAACATCGGAGCAAAGTGTTCGAAGTCGGAAGGAAGTTTGTTTACCTCGATTCAGCTTTCTGTCACAACTGACAAGTTTTCCTTCCTATTCCGCCGCCCCCTTCTCCGTTCATTTTCTTCGGTAACTTCTCGCTCAGAATTTTCGACTCTCTCTCTCTCTCTCTCTCTCTCTCTGTGCCTAGCCTAGGAAAAAATATTCTTCTCATCTCTCTCCCTTTTTATATCAGAGGAAGAGCCAATCCGTTCTCTACCGATTACCTCCTCTGTTTCCCATTCCACCGATACGCCTCCCGTCCAGTCTGCTGCGTCTCTTCATTTGTTTCCTTTTTTTTTCATTTTTTAAATTCTAATTATGACCACTTTTGTTATTTTAAGTATTTCTAATGGGCCAAGCTCTAATTGAAAGGGCTCACTAGTCCAAGTCCAAGCAAAATAAACAAGATCCCACTTTGGGCTTTTAATATTAAAACACAAATAGGCCCAAACGATATTAAGTTTAGCCCAAAACAAATTCCATTACTAATAATATATTCAATATTTTTATTTAAAAATTTGGGTACATTACACCAGTTTTGGTAATTTGTTCCATTGAGATGACAATGAGACATATAAGATTGTATAATGAAGAACAAGGGAATAGTGTTTGAAGAAGGTTGAACAATGGTGTCTTAGGTAGCTGAAGACGATACCTTCGAAGAAGATACTGATTCATCCACCATGGCCTTAATGCTATGATACCATGAAAGACAAGAAACAACAATACACAGAATAGACATAAAAGGAAGAAGAAGGCAATATGATATTAAGTTGTGTCCTCTCTCTCAGGTACAAAACGGCAGCCCTTATGTATTTATATTCAATTGCCCTTCTTACATTCCAAAAATGACTCTTATATTCATAGTCATATTCTATAATATATAGAATACATGTACATGAATTATGACTCTTTTGGTGGTAAGGGAGTGTAACACTATTATGTGTTATTAGACTAGATAGAGAGTCCCGGTATGGTTTTGTATAAGGGCTAAGTATACGGCCTAATGTTTTAATTGTATATGGACTAACTTAGTAGTCTTGGTATATGGATTGAGGTTAAAACTAATTAGTCACCTTGGTATATGTGAGTATTTATTCATGACATAGATATGCATGATCGTGATATAGTAGTAGAGTGTGAAACCTACTTGGCTTGGATTAATTGGGAACTCAATCCGGATTTGTGAAGTTTGTGTTTGAGACTCTTTAAGAACTCAATATGTATATGGTTGATAGACTAAATAAATAGTCTTGTTATATGTGTTAACTTATCTTGTTCTTCTTCATCTTCCCCTTCTTTTGTTATGAAAACCTTACCAAAAATATTTAACTTCCAGAAAAACCTAGGGCCTTGCGGTTGGGTGTAAACAAATCAAGCATGGATGCAAAAAAAAAAAAAACAAAAAAGACAATATGACTATTGTGGTAAGCCTTTAAAACTTTTTTTTTTACTTAAAATTACTTTAAAAATCTTTTTTCTTAAAAAAGAGTTCTCGTCGTGCATCGCTCGGAACTGACTCTTAGAACATATTTGAAATGTTTGGTTGATACCTACAGAACATTTCAAATATGTTCTAAGAGTTAGTTCTTAACATTTATATTTTGTTCCATTAGGGAATTCCGAACATTTCTGATTTGTTCCCTAAGTGATTGCCGAACATCATTAAAAATACGCAATGACTTGTGTTTTTTATGTGTTTTTGTTTTTTTATCACAGATTGTTGTTTCTCATTTGTATCTTGATTTGCATTTGTTCATTCATTACATTAGGTTCTATACTTAGTGGCTAAATGGGCTACGTACCAGTTAGCGTGGCAACTGAGTATACAACCTTGCCTTAGAATAGTTTTTCTAGACTTCACAGGTTCAACGGAAGATTTCAGCTGAAGGCTTCACCAGCAGACTTCATGCAGCCTCTAGCGGCAGACCTTGTCTGCACTCGGACAGTGTGACGTGTCCTAAACTATTCTGGACTTCAAGCTCAAATGGATTATTTAATTCAAGCCTAAACCAGTTTGAATTTGAATTTGAATCATCTCCAGATCAGCACTAACTTCTCAGACACGTCCCTCCAGCTTTTCCGAAAAAGCATGAAGACTTTCGCCTCCTGAAAAGTGACAGAGCAGGTACACAGACTGACACTTACAGACTGTACCAACTATTGCAAGTCTGCAACTCTGATTGTCGCTCACTCGCTAGTTGATGCAACAACTCTTCATCATTCCCTGCTCATTATCAGTTGAAGAAGAAGTCATCGAAACAGCTCCATGCATTTAATGCATTCAACCTAATAGAGCTGTTACTCACTTCGTCTTCTCCAACGATCTCAAGAATGCTCAGCTATAAATACTGCCAGTAAAGACTGAAGAAATCAATGCTCTGAATCGATCCAACAACATCAATCTTTATACTCAGTGCATTCAACAGATCATTAACTGATCAAAGAAGTCCTCAACAACAAGAAGATTTGCATCAACTGTTAATCATTTACTTCTTATTGTTGTTCTTTCTACTATTCTTTTGCACATTGAATATTTTGCTTTTCCAGATATTCAATTTCCCCAAACCCAACCACAAGTCAAATAATTTGTACACGATCCATTCGACATTTCTGTAATAGAACTAGTGGAAAACATAGTGCACATTTAAATCCAAGGTTGACTGCCTTGGTTGTGGACGTAGCACTCTTTATAGTGCGAACCATCTCAAAATACATGTGTTCTTTACTTACTGCTTTACACTGTTTTCGTATATGTTAACTTATTCCTTAAGCAGTAAACTTGAGTAACTAGCTAAGTCTACCGATAGTGCTTCCCCAGCAGACTTAGTCTGTCTTCCTTACAAGACTTCTGCCACTTAAATCTTTTCAATAAGTTGCAAGTGTTTGTTTTAGGAATCAATACGAAAAGTTTTAAGTTTTTAATAAGCTATTCAACCCCCCCCCTTCTAGCTTATTATTGTGCCCATTGGGACTAACAATTGATATCAGAGCTTAACTCTTCGAAAACTAGCTTTTCCAAGATTAAACTCTTGAGAGACACGATCCAATGGCACAAACACACTACGTGCTACCTACGTCAAATGCGATCCACGTCCCAATATTAGACGAAGGCCATTTCGATGTATGGAAGGATAAGATAATGCATTTTATGAATTTCGTTGACAACAGATTATGGAAGTGCGTACTAGTAGGACGTCATGTACCAATGAAGGCAAATCTTCTGGCATCCATTACTGGAAATCCTTCTGAAGTACCAAAAGAAGAATCATAATGGACTGAGGACGATAGAAAGCTAGTGGAGCCTGATAGTAAAGTCGTCAACATCATTACTAGCTCACTAGACACCAACACTTACCAACAAGTGATCTGGTGTACCACTGCCAAAGAGATGTGAGAAGCTCTTGTCGAATACTTGGAAGGAGACCAAGATACAAGAGACAACAGGAAGTACACCTTCATCCAACAATTCGACTCTTTCAAGAAGGATCCCAAGGAGACCTTAAGACAAGCATACGATCGCTTCAGTGAGGTAATAAATAGTTGTTTTTCTCTCGGTAAAACTTATGACAAGAAAGAAATGAACATGAGATTTCTAGGCTCTCTAGGTAGTCTTTGGCATGTTAAGAATACCGCCATGAAGGAATCTGAGAACTTGAATGAAATGACTCTTCGTGGTCTATATGCAAGTTTAAAGGTTTACGAGCTCGAAATTAATCAAGCTCTAGAGCACGACAAACAGAACCTTGTCCTTGCCAGCCATGGTACAAGAAGAAACCCCAGTTGAAAACAAACCTTCTACTTCCTCCAGCGAAAATGATTTCCTTTCTGATGAACAATTCGCTATGTTCGTAAAACGTTTTAAAAATTTTGCAAAATATGAAAGGAAGGACACACGCCAACAGCCTTTTAGAAAATCTGCTGAAAGCCCATCTAACAATGAGCTTGTGTGTTATAACTGTAGAAAACCTGGTCATTTTGCATCTAAGTGCCCAAAGCCAAAATTCGAAGCATACCGAAAGCCTCTTTATAAGAAATTTCAAAATAAAAAAGGTATGTTGGTTGAAGACATTGAAGAGAAACAGGTTGCTACATTGTTTGAGACAGATTCAGAAGAGGATGAGGACGATTGTGAGCAAGCCAATATATGCTTAATAGCTCATGAATCAAGTCCCACCTATGACTCTGAGCATGAAGTTGAAATCTCACCTAGTCCCTTCATAAAAGGTGAGATCAACTGTGAAAACTTCAGTAAAGAAGAACTGCTCAAGGATAATCAGGAAATGCTTGAGGAGTTCAATTCTTTCAGAGTAGCCTATGTAAAACTCACAAAGAACCTTGAAAAGCTTGCTGCTGAGAAATCTGTGCTGGCAGCTGAGATTCAAACTCTCAATAGCTGTCAAGAAGAGAGTATCAAGCTAAAAGGAGAAAACAAATTCCTTTGTAAAAAAGTTGATTGCCTAACTGAGCACATCAAAGGGCTAGACCTAGAGAAAATTGCCTTGCAAAAGACAATTGACTCCTGGAACATCTCTAAGGAAACCTTTGAAGGAATCCTCTCTAGTCAAAAGCCAAGTGGAGATAAATCAAGCTTAGGCTATAATGATAAGCCCAGCATTGCATGCTCTTCTATCACAGAGAAAGGTGAATCCTCTGAGACTGCTTATGAAACTTCCTCCTCTAAACAGACCTTCGGGAACAAGGGTAAACATGGACTTGGCTATACAAGTGTACCATATGTTTACCCCAAGGCTCATAAAGGGAAAGCCAAAGAGACTGCTTCTAATGAGAAGCTTGAAAAAGGAACGGTAGATAAATCAAAGTCTACCGACAGCAACTCTGCTAAAGCAAAGTCTGCTTGGGGTAGACCTACGAAATCTCTTATGGTACCTGTCAAGTTTGTCTATGAAATGCCTAAGGCACCCAAGTTAATTGACAATAAACATAAAGGAATTCGGTAGAATCCTCCTAAAACAGTTAACAACAGATCAGCCAAGGCTAAGTCTGCTGGTAACAAATCAATGAAGATTCAACAGAAACCAATTAAGCCTACTGTCAACAAGCTAGCTAAACCCAAGACTGCTGTTGGGAAGAAGGAAAGTCACAAGCACTCTACAATAAAAGCTGATCATAGTCCTCCAGGGAACTTTCATCTATGTCATTCTTGCAATGCTAGTTTATCCGGCCCTGCATCGCTTGCTAAGTTTCGCACCAAAACCGAGAGACCTAGCTCTCTCAAGCTTAGTGTATGGGTCACAAAAGGTTGCTAATCCTCAGGACCCAAAAGAAAATAAAGAGGACCTTGTTCCTTTGACTTTTTTCGTGTCCTTTCATGGCTATAGATTCAAAATGATAAGTGACATCCGGTACTATCTTAAGTTGGTGCTCAAGGCACATGACAGGGAACAGAAGTCTACTCTCAGATATAACTGAAACTAAAGGTCCTATGGTGATTTTTGGCGACAACGCAAGAGAGAAAACCATTGGGTATGGCTCAATCACTAGAGGAAGTCTCTCCATCAACAAAGGTTCTCTAGTGAATGGCTTAAAGCATAATCTTCTGGGCATATCCCAATTCTGCGACAAAGGTCTTATCGCCAATTCTCCTCCAACCAATGTCTCATCAAAGATCGTGGAATCCCGCTCAACATTACTCAACCCAAGAATAGACAAGGAAACGTCTATGTTGTGGACTTAAGCCTTCTAGGGAGATCCTCCAGCCTTTGCCTACTTGCGAACAACATTCGTGACAATAGTTGGCTTTGGCACGAGCGTCTCAGTCACCTCAACTTCAAGTACCTCTCCAAGCTCTCCAAAGATGGGCTTGTCAAAGGTTTACCTACAGTGTCTGCCGACCATGACAAAAGTTGCAAAGCTTGCCAGTTATGAAAACTCTCCAAGTCTTCCTTCAAGAGCAAGTCAGTTATGTCAACCTCCAGACCTCTTCAACTTCTGCACATGGATCTCTTTGGACCAATCACAACAGTCAGTATTTCTGGAGACAAGTATACACTTGTAGTAATTGATGACTACTCTAGATTCACTTGGATCGAAACAATGACCTCAAAAGATGAGACGTATGATCTAGTCACCATTCTTTTCAGAAGACTTCAAACTTAAAATCTTGAAGACATAAGTGACATCAGATCAGACAACGACATGGAATTCAAAAACAACGGTGCTGAAAGATACTGTGATGACCACGGGATCGACCATAACTTCTCTGCTGCCTGAACTCCTCAACAAAATGGTATAGCTGAATGGAAGAATAGAACACTCATTGAAGCAACAAGAACTATGCTGGCAGAAGCTAGACTTCCAAAATACTTCTGGGCAGAAGCTGATAAATCTGCATGTTTTACCTAAAATCGATCCCTGGTAAACAAATTTCATAATAAAACTCCATACGAAATATGGAGAGGAAGAGCCCCAAATATAGGATTTTTCAAAATCTTCGGCTGTAAATGTTTTGTTCTATACATTGGAAAAGAATACAGAGGCAAATTTGATTCAAAATCAGATGGAGGAATTTTTTTTGGGCTATTCCAATCATTCAAAAGTATTTCGCATATTCAACAAAACTTCTTTGAAAATTATAGAATCTGTGCATGTTACTTTTGATGAATATGATTTATTAGAGCCTCGAAAGGCTCCAAATGTTGTTGATGATTATAATGATGTTGAGACAGGTACAAATAAAGCTTTTACTTCTACTTCACCTCATAATCCTCCAACTGCAGACTCATCTAGTTCTGCTAATCCAGCACCAGCAAACTTCAACTTTGCTCGTACCTCTTCCAACCCTTCTGCTGACCCTGAACCCATCTCTTATGTTCTACCCCAAACACCTTTACAGATCACTCACCCTTCTTGTTCACCAGAAGATGAAGGTCTCGAAGATTCTATCTCTTCTTAACCTAATTTTGTTGAATCACCTTCTCTACCTTCTCCAGATTCTTTAAGGGAAGAACTCACCAGAAGTGATCTTCCTCCAGCTGTTATTGAAACAAGAGATCACCCCATCTCTCAAATCATTGGTATCTCAACTCAGGAGTTCGTACGAGAAGTAATGTTCGAAATGAGACTATGTTTGCCTTCGCATTCGTATCGAAATAGATTGAAGCTATGCAAGAGGAGCAGAACCAGTTTGAAAGATGCAAAGTGTGGAGCTTAGTTCCAAGACCTCCTGGCCATCGAGTCACCATAGGCACCAAATGGGTATTCAAAAACAAGAGAGATGAAGATGGAAATGTCACCAGAAACAAAGCTAGACTGGTTGCTCAAGGCTACCGACAGGAAGAAGGAATTGACTACGATGAAACATTTGCTCATGTTGTCAGATTAGAGGCAATCAGACTCTTTCTAGCCTATGTGTCGTTCATGGACTTCAAAATATATCAGATGGATGTAAAGAGTTCCTTTCTTAATGGTATCGAAGATTCTATCTCTTCTTAACCTGATTTTGTTGAATCACCTTCTCTACCTTCTCCAAATTCTTTAAGGGAAGAACTCACCAGAAGTGATCTTCCTCCAGCTGTTATTGAAACAAGAGATCACCCCATCTCTCAAATCATTGGTATCTCAACTCAGGAGTTCGTACGAGAAGTAATGTTCGAAATGAGACTATGTTTGCCTTCGCATTCGTATCGAAATAGATTGAAGCTATGCAAGAGGAGCAGAACCAGTTTGAAAGATAAAAAGTGTGGAGCTTAGTTCCAAGACCTACTGGCCATCCAGTCATAGGCACCAAATGGGTATTCAAAAACAAGAGAGATGAAGATGGAAATGTCACCAGAAACAAAGCTAGACTGGTTGCTCAAGGCTACCGACAGGAAGAAGGAATTGACTACGATGAAACATTTGCTCATGTTGCCAGATTAGAGGCAATCAGACTCTTTCTAGCCTATGTGTCGCTCATGGACTTCAAAATATATCAGAGGGTGATTTGGTAGGCTCCTCTTGAGGGATAACTCCCTCAAAAGTTGTTGGCTCCTCCTGAGGGATAGACTCCTCCGGAGGGGGTGATTCCATCTGAGTAAAAGACTCGGTAGGATTGGGTTAAGAATGTGAGGATGGTTGGGTGCCAGCAGACTTCCTTTCTTTGCCTCGGCCAGATCGAGATCCGGATGCTTATCAAAGTGGTGATAGAGTGCGCAGTGGCTTGGTCGGTAGGCCTTTGCGAAGTCGCATGCGTTTAGGCTTGGGTGAAGGTGAAGGTTGGTTAGATGAAGGTTTGCGTTTGGGGGTTTGGGATGCCTGGGGAGTGGAGGTTGTTGGTTCAGGGTTGGATGGCTGGGGAGAAGATGGTTGTCCAGCAGGAGTAAAGGAGCTGCCAGCAGACTTGTCACGTCTACTAGCCTTCAGTTCCTTGTGAATCCATTCGGCCTAAAGCTCTTCTAATTTCGCTTCCTGCCTAGCCTTGTTGGCAGTATTAGCCTTGGTCTTGGCAAAGATGTTAGCTAGGACTTCAGCTTCATCTGGCGAGAAACCAGTCGCCTTCCTTCCTTGAGTAGCTTTTCTTCGCTTCAACATGAGCTCTGACTCATCTGCTAGCCTTTTGGCTTCTTACAGGATGTCACGAGTAGCGGTAGAGGTTGGCTCTTTGGAGGCTCCCTTGCTTGTACGAGCAGCTTTTCTGGCTGCATCATATACATTCATATCAAACCGCATAACCATCATAGGAGTGTCCTTGGTTACTTTTTCAGCAGCAATATGTGGTAGCCCTCATTGCTGTCTCTTGTTCTCGTACTCAATGTACTTGTTGAAGAAGGTAGCCGTCATCTGCTTGTCCTTGGCCACTTTTTTGAGCTCATCATTGGTAACTGTAAAGTTAATTTCTGGCGTATCCCTTAGCAGGGAGTTGATGAGTCTGACAAACGGCCTCTTGCAGTATGGACTGTTCTTCACTTTGTCAATGTAGTTTCTTAGCTCATTGAAGATGATCACGCCGTAATTGAGGTGAGTTATCTGGTAGATGGTGCTTGTAAGGTTGAGCTATTGAGCTGTGAAGTTTCCATGGGCTCCGTTCTTGAACAGAAGGGATTTGTCCAGCTGATGGCTGGAACAATAGACATCCAAGAGAAAGATATTCCTCAGTATTTTGCCTTGAGGTTCCCTTGGAGTGTTGGTTCCAATCCTTGTTTCCCAGGCTCTGTCAGCCTCAGCAATGGATATCTCTTTGTCTTCGCCATAGTGAACACCAATGACTTTGGATATCACCCGGGCAGATAGAGAGAAGGGACGTCCACTAATCCATCCATGAATTACAGAAGGAGTCTGTGGATTTATCTCCATGCGTTGGCAGAATTCCTCAGCAAGAAGATTGTTGTAGTATTCGTCGGGGAGACAAAAGAGGGGTAGAATCCTAGACTCGTTCATGTCGTCACACATCTTAGCGTCGGCAATGAATCTCCGAACGGTCTCCAAGTCAATGCACATGTTCGACAGGTACATTTTTGGGTCCAACTCCATAATAATGTCGTGAGGGGCTGGATAGAGTGGAAACCCAAGAATGTTGACCGAAGGGTCAGCGTGAATGACGCTTTCTGGGTCAATCACCTTTTTCTTGCTGGTATTCGACTTTGCAGATGATTTCACCTACAAAAGTCATTTTCAGAAATTAGGGCTTTTCTTAAGACAGAACAAACAACCAAAGATTTCATTTTTAAGAAATAAAATAAATTTTCATAAAGGAAAAAAAAATGAAACCCTTGAATGTTTGGATAGTTAAAAACAGAGAAACATTAACAGATGATTTGCAGAAAAATAAGTATTCAAAGTACAGACAAAACAGTTTGTTTCAAGGTTTTGAAAAGAACAACAATGGCGGAAACCATTAAGATATGCAAAGAGTCTTTTTGGATTTATCAACAATATGACTCAAAAGAAGAAATTTTAAGCATAAATAAGGAATGAGTAAACTGATGAGTGTCGAAAATCTTACCATTTTTGGTGTTGGAAACGAAGAAGCGAGAAGAATTGAAGAAAGCGAAGCAGTTGCAGAGGGTAAGTAAGGGTTTGAATAGAGAGAGAATACCTTAGAGAGAGAGGGTTTGTGAGAGTTTTGAAAAAGGCAGTCCAAAAAATCTATTTAAAGGACGAGAAAAGTCTTTTTACCAAAAATACCTTGGATGATTGACATGTGTCTTTTAGATATTTTCATAAAGCAGTAAAAAGTGACTTTTTAAATCCCTTAGCCTTTTTAGAAAACCTTTTACCCTTAATAGACTTATAATTGAGATACTAACCTGGAATTTGACGTAGTTGAGCTATATCATTTAACAAAGTTAGTAACAATTAAGTCTGCCGGTATGAAAGAAAGCTTGTAAACTTAAAAATAAAATTTAAGATGTCGGATCAATCATACCAAGATTTCTCCTTAAATAAGCAAACCTGGTAGCATCCAGTGGCTTGGTGAGAATATCAGCTAATTGATGTTCTGTTGGAACGTATTCCAAACTGATGTTACCTTTTTCCACATGATCCTTGAGGAAATGATAACGGATATCAATGTGCTTTATCTTTGAGTGCATCACTGGATTCTTTGAGACTGAAATTCCGGAAGTGTTGTCACACATAATGGGACAATTTGTAGTCTTGATGTTGTGTCTATTCGTCCTCTCACGAATCCTTGTTCAATTAAGAACTTGGATAGAGTTTCGTTCCAAGCTCTGGGAGCTTGTTTGAGGCCATAGAGTGCTTTCTTGAGTCGGTATACTTGATCATGTTTGTCTTAGATGACAAAACCTGGAGGTTGTTCAACATATACCGTTTCTTGAAGATCACCATTAAGAAAGGAACTCTTTACATCCATCTGATATATTTTGAAGTCCATGAACGACACATAGGCTAGAAAGAGTCTGACTGCCTCTAATCTGGCAACATGAGCAAATGTTTCATCGTAGTCAATTCCTTCTTCCTGTCGGTAGCCTTGAGCAACCAGTCTAGCTTTGTTTCTGGTGACATTTCCATCTTCATCTCTCTTGTTTTTGAATACCCATTTGGTGCCTATGACTGGATGGCCAGTAGGTCTTGGAACTAAGCTCCACACTTTGCATCTTTCAAACTGGTTCTGCTCCTCTTGCATAGCTTCAATCTATTTCGATACGAATGCGAAGGCAAACATAGTCTCATTTCGAACATTACTTCTCGTACGAACTCCTGAGTTGAGATACCAATGATTTGAGAGATGGGGTGATCTCTTGTTTCAATAACAGCTGGAGGAAGATCACTTCTGGTGAGTTCTTCCCTTAAAGAATCTGGAGAAGGTAGAGAAGGTGATTCAACAAAATCAGGTTAAGAAGAGATAGAATCTTCGAGACCTTCATCTTCTGGTCAACAAGAAGGGTGAGTGATCTGTAAAGGTGTTTGGGGTAGAACATAAGAGATGGGTTCGGGGAATTCGTGAAGGGTTGGAAGAATGCGAGCAAAGTTGAAGTTTGCTGGTGCTGGATTAGCAGAACTAGATGAGTCTGCAGTTGGAGGATTATTGCAGGAGCTACGTAGCGACCAGGTCTATATTATATCCTACTTGTATGATTTATTACTCACACTTATGTGAATAATGTGCTAAGTGATATTTGATGATCATGTTGCATACTTATAATAAATGTTATGCCGTGACATGAACATGTATTTTTAATCATTTACTAAGTCTTTATGACTTAGCCTATTTGTTTGTTTTGTTTTTCTTAGATCCAATCCAAGGAGGAGATCCTCGTTAGATTCGCCGTGTCCGAGCTAGTTAACTAGTGAGCTTGGAGGTTGTTCTTTTGAGACCTTGTATAGTTAGTCTTTTATTTTAACAAGGACGATGGGAAGCAAGTCACCTAGACTTAGACTTAGGTTTTTGTGTTGTTGTATAACTCTTGAATATTCTAGACTTATGAATCTTTGGTACACCGACTCCCATGTCAAGCTTATTTATACGTTATGGTTCATCACAGCTTATTCCGCTTATTACTCTTTTAAATTATTATTATTGTTGTTGTCTCCGGCATGTTGTGGGCATTGAGGTTATTATATTGAATGTGTTATAATTGTAGGAGTAGTTGTTGTGTTCCGGCTATAACGTCCCCGAAAACTTGTTTATTTTATGTTATTTTTCGGCCAAGTGCAGATGAGTTATTATTCATATGTCATGTTGCATCAGGTGAAATTTATATTCCTACTTGCGCATGCTTGACTTGTGTATATTTGGGCGGTCCGTCTTGGGATTTCGCATTGGAATCCGGGTCTGGTTGCCACAACACAAGTTAATCAATCTATTATAACTTATATGTTAATCATTGAATTAAAATCCTTGTACTCCCTCCGTCTCAAAATAAATGACCTTTGCATATCCTCAACGCATTAAAGCAATCTCAATACAACATTTAATTAGAGAGTAATTAATATGGGAAATTTTGGCATATTTTGGATAAATTTGTCTTGAAATCCTAAAATGTCATTTATTATGGGACATCTTTTTGTTGTTGCTAAAACGTCATTTATTTTGGGACGGAGTTAGTATATTGCTTTGCCTTCTCTCTTATCTAGTCACTTTTATTTCATACATATGTCTCAATAGCACTATATTTGAACTTTAAACTTTGTTATATTAAGCCCCAAACTAATGAATTGTGGCTTCGCCTCCTCCACTCCTCCCTAACGTCCCCTATTTTATTCAATTATAATCTCCGCATCATGTGTTTTTCTTCGTTTCTCCATTTTTAAAATTTGTAGGAAACTACTCATTCTCTTATAGACAGAGAGATTTAAAAAGTAAAAAAATACTCCTTTCGTCCCAAAAAATTTGTTTTGTTTGAAACTTTTCGTTTTAGAACAACACTTTAACCACTTTATCCTAACTTTTTCATTTTACTTTAATTATGAACCACATACACATGGGGTAGAAAGGAGCACATCAAATCAATATTATAAATCAAATCAATTATTTTTTCTTAATCCGTATGAAGGGTCAAACCAGATAATATTTTTGGGACAGAGGTAGTATCATTTTGTAGATTCATATAATTTTTTGGTTCCTCAACAGAGCAAGGGTATTTTTGTCATATAAAAAATATATGATGACATTTCTAGCAATAACGTTAAGGACAGATATCTTATAAAAAAATTGACATTAAAGACCAAATGAATATAATTAAATATTGACAAATTAATGAAATGATTTGTTATTTGATTATTCATAAATTGATTAACCCATAACAAATTTACTTGTTGGAATTTAAATGAGTTAACTTCACCATTGGTCCATGTACTATGGAAAAGTCTCATAGTAGTCCCTCTACAACGCAAGTACATGCCATAGATCAAATATTATAAAATTTGCACATCAGTAGACCCTGACCGTTACTCCGTTAACCGAAGTGTCGTTAAGTGAGCATGTGCTAACTCATGTGCACAAACAAGAAGGCAAATGAGTCCTTTCCAATATTGTTCGAAAGTTTATGAACTTGAGGGACCATTCGGGACCATTCTATAAATTTGAGGTACTACTAGAAAAAACCCAAACTTCAGGGGCCTACCTGTAATGTTTCTCTTCTTTCCCAACCCAGTGCATTCCCCATTTCCCCTATCCATTGCACCATTTCAAATTGAATTGGAATGATTCTTCTGAGACACATAATTGGCCTACAAGAGTGAGACTACATATGAAAGTTCCTTTCTTTGTAGTTTCACTACGACAAGCATTACGGAAAAAGAAAGGGAGCTAATTCTTTATAAGGAGGGGATGTGAGTACCTAGATCCATAGATTCAGAAGGCACCATCACTTTTTTTTCCTTTGTCCTGTCTATATGTGTTATTCACACAAGCATCTTCATCTCTCACAATCTCACTCTGTGTGTTTGTGTTGTGAAACGGAGTTGGAGAAATTTTAGCGAGTAATGTTTGTAAGAGGTTTATCCGATTTTTGATTTTCGAGATCTAGGATTGTTTTTGGGTAAGTCTCATTTTCATTGGAGTCTGCCATTAACAACGGTCAACAACCATGAAATCGAACTCGTCGTTGTTCTCTACTCACTAGCGTGGAATGATGCATCCCCTTGAAATTGGTTTGTTAATTGGGTTTCTTAATTTTGATTTAGTAATAGTCAATTTTGGATTTCAAATATTTGCAAAGAAAAATGGTGGAATAGACGTTGTTGTCGGAGAAGAAGGCGTTGTAGCCACACGAAGAGGAAGGGGTAGTAAAATTTTCACATGGCCTTTTTTATTTTGATGATGGTACTAATGACCCCCAATTTTCATGATGTTACCCAAACCCTTTCTTGAAAATGGAAAAGACTTATTTGCCCTAAATTTAATGCATGTGAGTTGGCACATGCTCACTTAACGACATATCAGTTAATGGAGTTAGGGTCAGGGAATACCGATGTGCAAAATTTGTAATCTTTGGTCTGTGGCGTGCACTTGCATTGTATAGGGGCTGCTACCAGAGTTTTCCAAAGTATATGAACCAATGGCGAAGTTAGCGCAATTTAAATAATATGGAACAGCTTCATAAAGGGCTAAATGCACCATTAGTCTCTGAACTTTGGTCAAACTCATCATCAGTCCATAACTTCAAAAATGATCACCATTGGCCAAACATCGCCCTTTTTGTTCACCACTAGTCCCTAGCTCTAACGTCGTTAGTTTATTGCTTTTAAGTGAGCATGTGTCACTCAAATGCACAAAAATTGAGGGCAAAATAGATTTTTTTTCATTTCAATTAAGGGGTCAGTTTGTTATCATCATCATAAAAGGGGTTATGGATAACATCATAAAAATAAGGGGGCCATGTGAAAAATTCGACTCCCACTTCATCACCATCCTCTTCATATTTCGTGACCTCTTCCCGTCACCGCTCTCCTTTGCGAACAAATCTGTGTGGGTTTCTTATCGCAAAAGCCTTGAACTTAATCTGTGTTGCGGAGGACAATCATGGATGACGCGACGAACTTGGTGGCTAGAGACGTGGGCTTCATGGAGGAGGAAGGTGAAAACGAAGATGATGTTAGAGAGAGGGGAAGAGAGGACTTGGGGGCACGTGGAGATGGTGTGGTAGAGATCAGGAAGGGTGAGGCCAACGACGGAGATCGATAGAAAGTCTGGGTAAAGATGAACTGCGTATTAAAATTTTCAATTGGCCCCCTTATTTTGATGATGTTATCAATGACCTCTTGTTTTGATGATGATAACAAACTGACCCCTTATTTGAAATGAAAAAGTTTGTTTTGCCCTCAATTTTTGTCCATGTGAGTGACACATGTTCACTTAATGAAAATACACTAACGGCGTTAGGGCTAGGGACTAGCGGTGAACAAAAAGAGTAATGTTTGGTCAATAGTGATCACTTTTGAAGTTAGATGATCAAAGTTCAGGGACTGATGGTGCATTTATCCCTTTATTAAATGTATGACTATTTTTATCTATACATAGTTTTCTACCCATTAACTTGTTTGACTTTAATTCATGGTAAATGGTTTATTACATGAAAGACTATTTTTGTTTATACATTAATCTATATATATATATATATATATATATATATATATATATATATATATATATATATATATATATATATATATATATATATAATGGCAAAGGTATATTTCTCCCTCCAAAATCACACTTTTGAATTTTTTTACTTTTAAGTTACCATTTCATTCTTTTTCTCTCATATCTTTTTTCTTCTGGTTGTATTTCTCTTTCTCTCTCCTGTCTTCTCCATATTTTCTCTATCATCACCACCATCTCCTCTCGTTTAGTTATTTTTAAACATTTTATAAAAGGTTAGTAAAATAAAAATAATTTATGGAGCAAGCCACTATATAAATATAAGTTACAGAATCAACAAAACAAAAATAATTTAATGTGGAGGTTAGTAAAATAAAATAATTTACAGAACAAAAGTTTTAAAAAAATTCTTATAAAAAAAGTAAAACAAAAATATGTTAGTAAAATAAAAATGTTTGATGGAACAAAAATAATAGTTACCGAGTCAATAAAACAAAAATAATTTAAACTGAGGTTACTAAAATAATTTCGTTATTTTTTATTTTACCTTATTTCTTTATCAGAAATTTATATATTCATAAAATATTAATATAATTTAATAAAAATAATCATTCAAAATAAAGAACTTATTTGAGTTCAGATTTTATTTGTAGGACGGAAAAAATTCAAGTTTGTTCGAAGACATTCAGAGTTTTTGAATGGTATAAAGTGTTCATGGTTGTCAGGTCATGAATTGACACTTCAAATTGGTGTTCCAGTAATGCTATTGAGAAACATTGACCATACTGCAGGGTTGTGCAATGGAACAAGACTAAGCATCATAAATCTTGGGAATCATATTATTGAAACAAAATTTTTGAAAGGAAGCAATGTTGGAAAAAATGTTTTTATCCTAAAATTGTCATTAACTTCATCCGATGTAAGGCTGTCATTCATATTTCAAAGAAGACAATTACCATTGTTGGTATCATATATAATAACAATTAACAAGTGTCGAACTCAATAATTACATCCAGCCATATGTCTCTTTTTGAAGAAACTAGATATTGATATGCGGTGAAAATGAAAAACCAACTAATAAAATAACAAATGTTGTGTATAAGGAATTCTTTTAGAATCTATAATGATTAGTGATATACTTATGTATAATTGTTAATAAACCGATTATTATTCTTATTTTATCTTTTAAGATTTTTTATCCTCTTTATTTTGTTTATGTATAATTCAATTGACGTGTATTTAAATCACGAGTTAAAAAAACTAGTTTCTAATAAACATCTAACATCTTTTATTCATAAATCCAAGACTAACTGAGTATTTTATCAAAGGGGATGACTATATGATTCACGGTTGGTTACAACTTACAAGTCAATTGCACAACTGATTAAGACATAGATGTATTTATTTACACTTGAATACAGCCGCCACCAGAAGAACAAGAACAAGAAATTAAATTGTTTTTTTTTTTTTTTGTTTTTTAACTTGTTTTGTAGCAAGAAAAATAGCAACTAACCAAATACATGTCTTATCAAAGAGTTTTGTGAAACCAATCTATTTTATACTAGTATATGTAAATTCTTGTAGCATACAACATAAAGAAAAGGCCAAAAAAGTTACCCAAAAAGATGAGACAAATTGAAAAAGAAGTAATCTATTTTTGTTGTTATCAAAGTGTGTGTATATATATATAATTACACAAAGGACGAAAAGAGTAGTAAATCTCTCCCTATCAAGTTTTAATGTAGCTGTAATCTCGAGTCTTATGATTAAAATAGAGAAACATCATGTGCTTGGTGGTTGTAAACAAATATTCCCTTCGTTTTGGGTAAAGAGTCTTCGTTTGAAAGTTAATTTTTTTAAAAATTAAGAATAGTGGACTCTTTACCTGGAAGAGAGAGAGGGTATATACTACATCCTATTCAGGCAAGAATTCTTCGTTTGAAAGTCGAATTTTTTTTAAGAAAATAATAGTTTTAGTAACTCATTGGTAATAAAATGACACATGCTTTAATTTTTGAAAATTGACTATTTAAATGAAACATCTCAAAAATGAAATAGTATATACTCTTTGCCGGGAACAGAGAGAGTATGTATTAGTCAATTGCTCAATTAATTGACTTGAAAGTTGTACTCCCACTGTTATCAAATTATTGACCTTCTTTTACTTTTCGTCTATTCTAAAATAATTTTCTTTTTTTCAAAACTTTTCCTTTTAAAAAGACACTTTTAGCACCTTAGCCTTATTTTTTATACCTACTTTAATTATGGTCATATGCTCAAGGGCATTAAAGGAAACCAGACATTTCACCAATATTTATATTACAACCAATTACTTTTTCTTAAATAATGTATCTGATCAAAAAAGACAATAATTTGAAAACGACGGGGGTAATTAACAGGAAGGTCACCCCACCATTGTTATAGCATTGTTATTCAAACTCAGATGCACTATTGTTCTAGCTAAATGATATTGTTTATATGCTTAGCTTTTCAAGACATCTATCTATCTATATATATATAATGGCAAGGGAAGATTTCTCCTTCCAAAATCTTACTTTTAAATTATTGACTTTTGAGTTATTATTTCACTATTCCTCTCTCCTACATTCTTTTTTTGTATTTCTCTTTCTCTCTCCCGTTTCCTCCCTATTTTCTCACTCATCACCATCATCTCCACTCTTTAATTATATTTAAATATTTTTCTCTCTTTAAACATAAAAAATAGTAACTAAAACAAAAATAGTTTCAAAGTTAAGAAAACAAAAATATAAGAAGTTAATAAAATAAAAATAATTTATGGAACAAACCACTATAAAAATAAAGGTTACTGAATCAACAAAACAAAAATAATTTAATGCGGAGGTTAGTAAAATAAAATAATTTACTGAACAAAAGTTTTAAAAAAATTCTTTAAAATATGTATATATGTAAAACAAAAATACATTAGTAAAATAAAAATATTTGATGGAAAAAAAATAATAGTTACAAAGTCAATAAAAACAAAAACAATTTAAACTGAGATTACTAAAATAATAATAAAAATTACGAAAAAAAATTTAAAATAAATTCTTAAAAATAGCTATGTTAAAAAAAATACATTAGTTAAATAAAAATATTTGATGGAACAAAAATAATAGTTACGGAGTCAATAAAACAAAAATAATTTAAACTGAGGTTAGTAAGCTTATAAAAATAAATTGCGGAACAAAAGTTTCAAACAAATTATTAAAAATAGTTATGTAAAAGAAAAATACGTTAGTAAAATAAAAAAAATTGATAGAACAAAAATAATAGTTATAGATTCAATAAAACAAAACAATTTAAACTGAGGTTAGCAAAATAATATTAATAAATTACGAAACAATTTTTTTTTGTAAAACTAATTTTTAAAAATAAAATAAAATAATAGTTACGAAGTCAATAAAACAAGAAAAATGAGGAAAGTTATTAAAATCGAAATAATTTGCAAACAAAAATAATAGTTAACAGTAAAAATAATTTCGTTATTTTCATCTTAGCTTATTTTCTTCTAAGAAATTTCTTTATTCATAAAATACAAATATAATATAATAAAAGTAGTCATTCAAAAAGAAGAACTTATTTGAGTTCAGATTCCATTTGCAGGGCAGAAAAAAATCAAGTTTGTTCGAATACATTCATTATATAGAGTTTTTAAATAGTATAAAGTGTTCAGGGTTGTCAGACCATGAATTGACACTTAAAATTAGTGTTCCAGTAATGCTATTAAGAAAGATCAACCATGCTGCAGGATTGTGCAATGAAACAAGACTAATCATCATAAATTTTGATGATCACATTGTTTAAACACAAATTTTGAAAGGAAGAAATGTTGGAGAAAATATTTTTATCCCAAGATTGTCATTAAATCTATCCGATGTAAAAATGTCTTTCAAGTTCCAGAGAAGACAATTTACATTGCTGGTATCATATACAATGACAATTAACAAGTGTCAAAGTCAATAATTGCACGTAGGTATCTTTTTGAAAAAAAAAAAAAAAACCAATATTTAGTCATGGATAGTATATGTCGTAGTTTGAAGAGTAACAAATTATTTTGGTTTGAAGATATTGATATACGGTGAAGATGAAAACCCAACTAATAAGACAATTAATGTTATGTATAAGAAAATTTTTTAGAATCTATAATGATTAGTGATATATTTATGTGTAATTGTTAATAAACCAGTCATTCTTATTTTTTTTATGTACAATTTAGATTGACGTCACGTTACGTGCATCTTAAAAAACTAGTTAATAATATTAAGGGTCGGGGTAAGGTCAATGTCCCCAACTTTAAAAGAAAAAAAAAACTCCCAATCATACTAAAGTTACTAAATTTTGAGATTAATGTCATCGCTATTAATCGTTACTTGTATATCGGTGGTAATTTTAAGATTAGAATGTTAATCATAATTTTTTTTAGTGAGAGCGATCATAATTCCACTATCCCCCTTGATATTAATAGTGAGGGGATAATGACTTTATCCAGGTAACTCTGCTATTAATCACGAT
>JABEVN020001691.1:0-23945 GCA_013146195.2 Codonopsis lanceolata | reverse complement strand
TGATGAGAGAGTGGAAGATGCTCAAGGATGTCGCGAATGGAGTCTAGTCGTGAGTGAGCATAGTGTTATCTTTGCTAGTGTGCGTGCTACGCCGCTTTGTTTGGGTTGATTAAGGAAGCTCGGGCTCACGATCTGAATTGAAGAAGATTATTGATGGATTGGGTGATAGTAAGACACCGGAGTTTGCTATTAACACCGACGGGGTTTTAACTTTTCGAGGTAGAGTTTGCGTTCATACCGATGGAGTTAAATGTATGGTTCTTGATGAGGCTCACAAGGCCAAGTACATTATCGTCCGAGGGAGTACTAAAATGTATAGGGACTTGAAGAGCCGGTTTGGTAGAATGGAATGAAGAGAGATCGCGAGTATGTATCTAGATGTTTGACATGTCAACGGTGAAAGAACACCAGAGACACCGGTTTGCTCAACCACTTGAGATACGAGTGGAAATGGGAGCATATCACCATGGATTCGTGACAAGATTGCCACATACTCGTCGAGGTTTTTGATGCGGTATGGGTTGTTGTGAATAGGTTGACTAAATCATCACATTTTATTCCTATTGCGATGACTTATAGTTTGAGTCACTCATGGCGTTGGCAGGATATCTTGAGACTACATGGTGTTCGGTGAGCATTGTATCGGATAGAGATCATGTTTACTTCTCGATTTTGGCATTCTTTGGGGAGGCTTTGGGGGCAGTTGAACTTTTAGTACAGCTTTTTCAGCGATGAATTCGATCCCCAGAGATTGATTCAGTACTAGAGAATTTGTGCTTGTGCCATGGATTTCAAAGGTAGTTGGGATTCTCATTTCCATTAATTTGCATATATAACAACGATTACGATCCGATATTGAGATGGCCATATGAAGCTTTATATGGGCGTAAGTGTCGTTCACCGATTTCTTTGGGATGAAGTTGGTGAAGCTAAGCTATGGGGTTGAGAGATGGTACAAGTGGAATTTATTAAGCGATTAGAGACGAGGCGCTTACGACTTCAGTAGGCGGAAAGCTACAGCAGGAGCGTGACTTAGAGTTTCGGGTTGGTGATCATGTATTCTTGAAAGTATCGCCACGGCGCGGTACTAAGCGATTTGGGAAGAAGGGTAAACTTTCACCTAGATTTATCGGGCCATTTGAGATCTTAGAAAGGATTGGATCCGTATCGGTTAGCATTGCCGCCTTCGTTATCAGATGTTCACGATGTATTCCATGTCTCGATGCTACGCAAATACTTGAAAGATGAATCACATGTCCTTGTTTACGATGAGATTACATTCGAACCTGATCTTTCTTATGATGAGAGACCGGTGAAGATTCTTGACACTAAGGAGCAAATCATGAGAGCGAGGATTCCGTTAGTCAACGTCTTGTGGAAGAACCATGACATTGAGGAAGCTACTTGGGAAGCCGAGCTCGATATGAAAGAGAGATACCCTTTCCTATTTGATGATTCTGGTATGAATTTAGGGACTAAATTCATTTAAGTGAGGGAGGATGTGAGAACCCGAAACCTACTTGTATAACTTGTCTTCTATACTAATTTAACATGATTAGAATATGTATTTAACATGCTAGTAGTATCCCTAACATGTTTGACTTGATCGTATCCCTGGTGAGAGTTGTTATTGTCGTATCGAACACCTATTGCCTTGCATGCTCTAGATTGGCTTGTTCTTGCTCGGGCTTTGATCTTTTGGACTTAGCCAAGACCGAGAGTCTTTTATCATTGTTAATTGACCCTTGGTACTAATTCCATTGCTTCTTTGAGTTGTATATGACTTATGTGCGTTATACGTTCAGTGCGGACTGTTTGACCCGGCGTTTGGCCTGAGGAAGTGTTCCACTCGCCAACCGAACTTCATGGGCATTTTTCGCCCCAAGAACCAAACATTATAAAGGAGGTTCGTGTAAGACCCCAATTCGGTTAGCTTGAATTGCGTGCAATGCTCGCACTTCTTCCCTTGTTGATGATCGCTTATTTGATTTAGAGAGAGTCTAGATGTGTATGAGAGATCACATTAAGACCAAAATACTTTTAAGAGATGTCATTTAGTTTTAACTTGCTAAAGTCACAAGTCGTAACTTCGACAATAATCGAAATGCGGCCGATTTAGAGTTTACTCGGGTTTTGTGTTCGACCTCGATTTGGTCCTAGATCTTTACATGATGATTAAATAACATGTTTAGATGTGTTAGACTTCTAGATGGATTCATATATGTAAGTGTTAGAGATCATTCATAACATTCCGTTTAGATGTGTTAGACTTCTAGATGGATTCATATATGTAGCGTTTACACACGCTCGAGTTTGATTTTCGAAAATTATTCAGAAGGCCACGATAGGTTTGTAGTATTTTGGCCATAACTTTGTGTCTGAAACTTCGGAATTTGGATCCGTTTGATGTGTTAGAAACTAGAATCATAGAGCTTTCTAAACATTCCTTTTTTGTAATTTTAGGACGTGTATTTCGGTACAAACATTTTGTAAAATGACCCAAATTCTGGTCTACTATAGTTGACCACTCATTGTGTGTTAGATTTCTATTTGGCCAACCTAACCTACCCAAACCCAACCTAACCCACCTAAACTACCTAGTTCATCCTACCTATCCTCCATTGCATGTTCAACAAGTTTTGAGAGTCCTTGGGTGCATGCAAACCACTTGGCATGTAGAGACATCCACATGCACAAACATGCATGGACACCTTCTCCCACCCCACTTCAGCCAAAGATTGACCAAATGCCTCCACTAAGCCATCCTATTCAGCCATCTTCTCCAAAAACATGGCTGATCATATCTCTAAGGTTGGAGAGGTTTTCTTGAAGGTTCATAGGTGATCAACAATGGTGGCCAAGTCTTGAGGAGGCCATTGCCAAAACCCAACCATAGAAGAGGAGAGAGGTCAAGGAGATCACGTACCCACCTTTGCATGGACGTTTTGTACATCTTGTAGACTGATTTAAGGTGAGTTACAACATCTCTTTCTATTTATCTTAGCCTCATTGACCTAGGAAAAACAATCTTGCTATTTGAGGTCAATGAGAGCACTTAGGACTTTGTAGAGATGCCATGTTCTCGTGTATGCTAAATAATGAATTTTTGGTTGCATAAACAGATTATGATCAGATTATAAACCATGTTTATGATGTTATTTAGGTGTGATAATGTGGTAAATCATCCTATCTTGTTGTTTAAGTGTTGGAAGCATATTTGATGAAATGGTTAGGCTTGTAGAAATGTCATGTTCGTATATGCTATATGATGAATTTTTGGTTGCATAAACAGATTATGATCAGATTATAAACCATGTTTATGATGTTATTTAGGTGTGATAATGTATGATAAATCATCCTATCTTGTTGTTTAAGTGTTGGGAGCATATTTGATGAAATGGTTAGGCTTGTAAAGATGTCATGTTCTCGTATATGCTATATGATGAATTTTTGGTTGCATAAACAGATTATGATCAGATTATAAACCATGTTTATGATGTTATTTAGGTGTGATAATGTATGATAAATCACACTATCTTGTTGTTTAAGTGTTGGGAGCATGTTTGATGAAATAGTTAGTCTTGTAGAGATGTCATGTTCTCGTATATGCTAAATGATGCATTTTTGGTTGGATGAACAGATTATAATCAGATTATAAACCATGATTATGATTTTATTTATGTGTATTTATGTATGATAAATCACCCTATCTTGTTGTTCAAGTGTTGGGAGCATGTTTGATGAAATAGTTAGGCTTGTAGAGATGTCATGATGTCGTATATGTTAAATGATGCATTTTTGGTTGTATGATGAATAGATTATGATCAGATTATAAACTAAATTATGATGTTATTTATATTATGTGTTATTGATGTATGATAAATCACCCTATCTTGTTGTTTTAAGTATTTGGGAGCATATTTGATGAAATGGTTAGGCTTGTAGAAGATGCCATGTTCTCGTATATGCTAAATGATAATTTTAATTTGTATGAGCAGTTATAAGCAGATTATAAGCCATGATTATGATGTTATTTATGTGTAGTAATATATGATAAATCATTACCTTGTTGTTTAAGTGTTGGGAGCATGTTTGATAGAAATAGTTGAAGCTTGTAGAGATGCCATGTTTCAACATATGTAGATAGATGAAATTTTGGTTGGATGAACATGTTGTAAAGTATGATTATGATGATATTCATGCATAGAGAATAGATGATGAATTATTCTTTCTTGTTTGTTTAAGTGTTGGGAGCATATTTCATGAAATGGTTAGGCTCATATTTGATGAAATAGCAAGAATGAATATATATGCCTAGTTTGTGACATTGATTCTATGTTTCATACTTAATTGTTTGATTGGAGTTTTATGGGTTTAATAACCTTAGTAAACAGACTATAAAGTATGTTTATGATGATATTCAAGGGTAGAGATATATGATAAATCATTCTATCTTGTTTGTTTAAGTGTTGAAGCATGTTTGATGACTTGTGAATGAATATATATGCCTAACTTGTGACTTTGGTTCTATGTTGCCTACTTAAATGTTTGATTTGGGGCCTTATGGGTTTAATGACCTTAGTAACCTATTTATTCATGTTAGTATGGACATAGGAGAGTATTGAGGCCAACGAGGCCGGCGGCTTCTATACCCTTATTTTTTGAAAGATTGATTATGACTCAACAGGAGTTGACCATTGGAGTTAGTATGACATGATAAGGAGTAATATGCCTAAGTCCTACAATTTTGGGTAGTATTAATGGAGGTTAAGCCTCCAAGCATTTTAAAGTGTATGAAGAACACTTGATGATTAGAGCCTTGATTTTTATCTCTAATGTGATTATGTGCTAGTTGTGAAGTAAAAGCATGACTAGATGATGGTGTTAAAATGCGTACATGCCTACTTATTTGAGCATATGAAAATGTATTACGTGTGCTTGAAGTTTGAGTCCAGTGAGTCGGTTTGTTGAGTCTTTGGGCGGGGCCGATGTATCATCTTCACGAATTGTGAGATTCGTGATTTTGATGGATCGCCGTGTAGGTTGCACACACCTCTATCGATGGCCACGGTAGGGAAGTAGTTGATCTCGGTTGTAGTATGGAAACATGACTTTGATAACTATCGGAACTTCGGCGACTCGGCGGGAAATGTCTCGGGGACGTCGATATCCGAAAGGGATATCGAGGACACATAAAGGTTTTGCACGTGTTTTTGCAGAGAGCGACACGGCGGAAAAATGAGTAACGGTATCATATCCCTTTTTATGAATTGACTCACGAGTGCTTATATGTGAATAATGTGCTACGTGAATATGATATGATATGGAATGATGGTTGAATGAATTAATGAAATGTTATACTTGTTGATAACATGATACTCGAAATTGTTAAGTATGAGATATCTTGACATGATTATTTATGAAATGTATATTATGCCAATAACATGAATTATTATTGTTGAGCATGATGCCATGACGAGGAAGTTATGTTAGTATCTTGCTAAGTCTTTATGACTTACTCTATTTGTTTTGATTGTTTTTTTAGATTTGAGCGAGCAGTGGTTGAAGTGATTGAAGCTTGTGTGAGGTTGCTACCTTTGTAATTTTAGTATATCCTTTCTTTTGGCAAGGGCGATGGGAACATAAAGTTATATAATTTTTATGTGGGGTAGCAAGACTTTATGTGTTTGATTATTAGTACTTATGTTAATTAGTACTTAATCCATTTGGAGCCGACATGTGTTAGTCGTGCCTTATGTAATTATGATGCTCATGCTTTAGTTGTTTTAACCATGTATTGGTTAGTTTATTATGTTTGTTATCCGGACATGTTTTTAGCCGTTAAGCATGTTAGACTAGAGTTGTAGACTTAGTTTAATGTTGGGTTCGGTGTAATGTCGCCGATGACTTGGTATATAGCTGCTATAAATTGTTATCACATGATTTTATTTTTTGGACCAAGAGATTCATTATCTCTAAGGTTGTCATAGTTTGAGCTTGTTAGCTCGGGCGCCACCATTTAATTATATTCGCTCGCATGTGTTAAAGTTTTTGGCGTATGTGTTATGGCCACGACCCGTCGTATTGGGATTCGTTTTTCGTGTTCATATCGTTAGCTATTGGTTTGTTATAGGTTCCTTTGTAGGGGTTGGTTTTTTGTGTGAATCGTTGAATATTAACGTCGAGAGTTATTGTAAGATTAAGATGTTTGAATCTAGAATGTGTGTAGTAGAGGTGCCAAGTATTGATGAGTATAAGGTAGTATTAGTAGTATCCATGTTTGAGAATGCACCAGAATTGGTGGCAAATATTATGAGATTATGGTTTAATATTTAAGTGACGATCATGGAGTTAGCTCATTGGAGAGAGTACTTAGTACCGAATGAGATTAGGAAGAATCCATGAATTGTGAAAGAGTTAAGGATTAAGGATGGAATATTATAGGCAATTTATTTTATTATACGAGCTTGGATTATCGAGTGGGACTATACTTATGAGAAAGGGTTGGATATTAAGGAATGCACTCGAGAGGACCTCAGAACCGTTAAGGATGATGATGAGTTAGAAGGCGGTTTGAAAAGGATTGCCTTAAGTTGAGGATTAACGATTCTATTCTAGTAAGCGGTCTAGTGACTCTAGTATGAGCGGTCTAGCAATGACTCTTAGTGAGATGGTGATAGTTAGCGACATTGCTAGAGTAGTTTGAGTGGTGCGTTGGTTTATTGTTTGTAAAGGATAGGAGTTGCTTTAAAATTTTTGGCCTAGTGGTGCGTTGGTTTATACATGTGGGTCCCAATGAGCACAATAATAAGCTAGAAGGGGGGTTGAATAACTTATTAACATTGTTCTTTAAAACTTTTAAAGTAAGTTCCTTGAAAGTTACTTGCAATCTATACTGAAAAGATGAAGTAACTTGCCGATTAAGGATTTAGATAGTATTGGCATGGATTTTTATTTGAAATTATATATAGACAGGAGCTAAAACAAGTATTTTAAATGGTATTTTATACAAGCTAATGTGTTGTATTCTTGGTTAGCATGAAATACATGAACCAAATAATTCTAGGGAGTTACAAAATATACTAGGGAATTAAATTGAGCTAGATTGAGTATTGAAAATAAAACATAATAGATTGAATTGTTGGATATTCTAAAGCTAAAGGGTTTTTCAAAGGATTGAGATTGTGCATGTTCATAAAGCATTAAATGATGCACAATGATATTCGGTATATCTGACTTCGGATTACCATTGCATCGGATTTCGATAGGAATTCGATTTTTGAATATTCGAGAATTTTGACAATCTTTCTTTCGCTTTTTTTGACATGCGGGAAAGCTTTTAGGAAATTAACTTGCATGGGGTGGAGGACACGTCAGATCGGTTGGAAAATCTTAAGCTTTGAGCTTTGGAAAGTGGTCTTCGTTGTTCTGAAAAAGTCCTACAAGAACTATACAAGGCAAAGTTCTATACCGGTTGCCACGCTAATCGTCGTGACCCGATTAGCCGGAAGTATAAAACTAATGTAATGTACTGATCAGATATAAATTTAACATAAGAATCAACAATACACTCTATGGATATACGTGTAATGCTATGAGTTGCATGAATTAAATGGATTATATGGATTATATGAGTAGAAGTATGATGGTACTTGGTGATTATATATCACAATTGCATGATATACGTGTATGCATGTGGTATTGTTAATAATAGGAATTTTGTCATTTGCTTAAAGATTAAATTATGAGTAAGGATATGGTTACAAAAAATAAAATAAAATAAAATGTATTTAACGGATATAGTTGTATTTGAGTATGAACATGCTTATGTGCATTAGTAGTAAAGGTAACTTGCTTAGTCAGTTGCATGATTATGTGAGACAATAGGGAAGGATGCTTAGAAATTTTCTCATGGACCTTGGCATCCTTGCAACGGAAGCTTTTGAAATCCAATTTAGCCGGTACCCTAAATTGGTGATCAAAAGAGATTCGTTGGTGGACTAGGATTGGTAGCAAGTAAGTTAGAAATTGACTAAACCTCTTACCAAAAGGAAAGGAAAATAAATGGAATGAATTTTTATTCGATGCTATTATTTGCTCTTGTGAGCTTTGTCCATGATTTGGAAATTTGAGTGTGGCTTGCATGATCATGAATGTTGACTTATTGTTTTAGGAGCGTGTTGTGGAACACTCTTCTTTAGTTTGTGAATTGCTCTATCGGCAATTTTTATGTCTTATGATTTGGAATTTGTTGTACTGAAGTCTCATGTTGTAGCACCGAGGCATATAGTTTCGGAATATTGATCTTTATAAAGTTTTGATTTTATTTTTGTGATATGTTAAGGATTCACGTGGTTAATTAATCAGTAATGGAATTTGTGTGTACTTTTATGACTCGAGTATGAGTCAAGTTATTTTCAATCTTAAGTATTTTGAATTGCTATGATTATTGGAAATTTTTGAGCAAGTAAATGTGGATTTTGTAGTTTTATTCTTGATTGCTTAGTTCGGTTATTGTGATAGTAGACTCGGAGATTGAGTCTAGGTTTATGGTTTTGAGCATCGAGTGTTCACTCGAGATTGAGAGACACCGTAGTTTTGTTTGGGTATTTGTTGTTGGGTGATGACCTAACGTTGGTTTGTTATACGGTTTAGAATTCGAGACGAATTCTTTTTAAGGGGGAAAGGATGTAAGACCCCGATTCCCGGTTAGCTTGAATTGCGTGCAATGCTCGCACTTCTTCCCTTGTTGATCGCTTATTTGATTTCTGAGAGAGTCTAGATGTGTATGAGAGATCACATTAAGACCAAAATACTTTTAAGAGATGTCATTTAGTTGTTAACTTGATAAAGTCACAAGTCGTAACTCGACGATAATCGAAATGCGACACGATTGAGAGTTTACTCGGGTTTTTGTGTTCCTGACCTAGATTTGGTCCTAGATCTTTACATGATGATTAAATAACATGTTTAGATGTGTTAGACTTCTAGATGGATTTATATATGTAAGTATTAGAGATCATTCATAACATCCTTAACATAATTTAAATCTTGTTTGAATGCTTGTCGAATCGACGGTTTGATTGCTACTTTACTTCTTGTCGTTCTTCTTCTTTGTACGAATTTTTCGGTTGGTATTATTTTGACCCTAGATAACTAGGGGACCTTGGGGAATTAACTTAGAATTATTTTTGAGTGGTCGTGTAAACGTTTACACACGCTCGAGTTTGATTTTCGGAAATTCGCGTATTTCAGAAGGCCACGATAGGTCAGTAGTATTTTGGCCATAACTTTGTGTACGAAACTCGGAATTCGGATCCGTTGGATGTGTTAGAAACTAGACTCATAGATATTTCTAAACATACCTTTTGTGTAATTTTATGACGTGTATTTCGGTACAGGAACATTTTGTAAAATGACCCAAATTCTGGTCTACTATAGTTGACCACTCATTGTGTGTTAGACTTTCTATTTGGCCAACCTAACCCTACCCAAACCCAACCTAACCCACCCTAAACTAACCTAGTTCGTCCTATCTATCCTCCATTGCATGTTCAACAAGTTTTGAGAGTCCTTGGGTGCATGCAAACCACTTGGCATGTAGAGACATCCACATGCACAAACATGCATTGGACACCTTCTCCCACCCCACTTCAGCCCAAGGTTGACCAAATGTCTCCGCTAAGCCATCCTATTCAGCCATCTTCTCCAAAAAATTTGGCTGATCATATCTCTAAGGTTGGAGAGGTTTTCTTGAAGGTTCATAGGTGATCAACAATGGTGGCCAAGTCTTGAGGAGGCCATTGCCAAAACCCAACCATTGAAGAGGAGAGGAGGTCAAGGAGATCACGTACCCACCTTTGCATGGACGTTTTGTACATCTTGTAGGACTGATTTAAGGTGAGTTACAACATCTATTTCTATTTATTTTAGCCTCATTGACCCTAGGGAAAACAATCTTGCTATTTGAGGTCAATGAGAGCACTTAGGACTTTGTAGAGATGCCATGTTCTCGTGTATGCTAAATAATGAATTTTTGGTTGCATAAATAGATTATGATCAGATTATAAACAATGTATGATAAATCACGCTATCTTGTTGTTCAAGTGTTGGGAGCATGTTTGATGAAATAGTTAGGCTTGTAGAGATGCTATGTTCTCGTATATGCTAAATGCTGCATTTTCGGTTGTATGAACAGATTATGAACAGATTATAAACCCTTATTATGATGTCATTTATGTGTAGTAATGTATGATAAATCATTCTACCTTGTTGTTTAAGTGTTGGGAGCATGTTTGATGAAATGGTTAGGCTTGTAGAGATGCTATGTTCTTGTATATGCTAAATGTTGCATTTTTGGTTGTATGGTCAGATTATGAACAGATTATAAACCATGATTATGATCAGATTATAAACCATGATTATTGTAAAACCCTGAATTATGGCTTGCTTGTGTTATGCATGGACTCATACACTTATAATCATCATAAACATGTTAATTTAGCTCACTCATATGTTTGGAGTCAATAGCATGTTCGTTGACGTTGTTTGAGATGCACATATGCATTTTTCTTTCACGAGATGCTTTGAATCTCGGGTTTGTGATTTATGTTGTTATCACATGGATAATTGTTAGAGGGCATTCATAATATCATTTATATGCCTTAGACATTTGTTGGATGCTTATTGCATTGTCGGTTTGGTTGCTAGTTTGATTCTAGCGTTAACCCTTCTCCGTTTGACTTTTTTGGTTGTCGTTTGGGAGAGTTTTGCCTGAGTTCTTGGCCATGTTTGGTTGATGTTTGAGACTTGATTGTTTTGGTTATTGATTGGAGGTTATTAAGGTTGGATTGTAGACCATTTTTGGCTTGGAAGGACTCAAGAATACATGCGGGAGAGTCCGGGACCAAGCGAAGAAGCAACAAACTTTGGAATGCTGGATGAAGCTATGATGCGCTCGCATCACTTGGACCCATGCGGCCGCATGGAGTCCTGGGGCAGATTACGGGATTTTCAATCCCTTTACTCACTGTCCGAATTTTACCCCCTTAAACCCAACTTAAACCTAACCTAAACCCTTCTACTTAGCCTAAACTTGTCCTAAACATCTATTAGGGGTTTAGAGGTTGATTAGTGAGTTGATTAAGGAGAATTAATCCCCCATTTAAATCAAAACATACGCACTCTCTCATTTAGTCGGCCAACAGAATACGACTCCTTCACTTTGCGTCTTCTGCGAACACTTCAGCCAAAGCTTGAGAGAGAGAGCTTGAGAGGGCGATTCTAGGGTTCTTGAAGGGTTCTTCCTTGGTGGACTTTGCTAGGAGTCTTCTTCCCCCATTCCATACCCGTGAGCTTGAAGAGAGAGGTGAAGAGAAAGACATCACTTCTTGGATTCGGATTTGCAGATTTTGGGGGCTGAAATTGGGTAAGTTTCTACCTCTCTTCCTTTTCTTTTTGGCTCCATTGACCCTAGGGAAACAACCATTTATGCTATGTGAGGTCAATGGATGCCATTGTTAGGGTTTGTAGAGATGCATGAACCCTAGGTTTTCAATTGATGATAAAATTTGATTTAACCTATGTGAGACCTTGATTTAGGTGAAATTCATGTGCTAAATAATCTATTAAACTTGGCTATGTGAATTTCCCATGGATATTGAACTTGATTTGGTTGAGATGCTTGGAAGGGATTTTTCCCCAAATTATGTTTTGGCTTGTTAAACATGATTGTAAGCCTAATTACTATGTTATACATGTTTAATAGAGTATATTAAACTATGTTGTATGATTTAATCATGATTTGGAGATTTTGATTGGTAAGGTGTCAAAAATGAATTTATGCACAAAATTGCCAATTTATTCCAAGTTGCATTGTTAAGTATTTTGTGGGGTTTATGTGAGTTCATTGAACTTGGGGACACGGTTATTGGCGATAGTTATGAACATAGGGGGATGTCGAAGCCCATGCTTCTATTCCCTAACTCTTCGGAAAGTTTAGATTGGACTCAACGGAGTCAACCTTTGGGTTATTATGAATCCTAGGAACTATAATCTTAAGTCCTACGGAATTTTGGGTAGAATTCATGGAGGTCGAGCCTCCAAGAAGTTTTGAAGTGTGTGAAGCACACTTGATTATGAGAGCTTATATGATTCTCTGTTGTGATGTTTATGCTAGTTGTGGATGAAAAGCATGACTAGTTTGATGGTAGAGTGTTTACCTACTTGTTTTGAGCATATGAGTATATATTACTTGTGCTTGGGTTTTGAGTCCAGCTGGAGTCGGTTTGTTGAGTTTTGGTGGGACGATACATCGTCTTCACGAATTGTGAGATTCGTGATCGCGATGGATCGCCGTGCCGGGTTTGCACACACCCCTCCATCGATGGCCACGGTGGGGAAGTAGTTTATCTCAGTTGTAGTAATACACATGACTTTGATAACTATGGAACTCGAGCGGAGACTGTCTCGGGGACGTCGATATCTACGAGAGGGATATCGAGGGCACATAAAGGTTTTGCACGTGTTTTTGCAGGAGCGACACGCGGAAGAATTGGTAATGGTATCATATCCCTTTTATATGAATTGTCTCACAAGTACTTATGTGAATAATGTGCTTGGTGGTTTGGATATGATATGATGGTTGTGTTGGTTTCATAAATGTTATACTTTATAGATAACATGTTGTTTAAGGTTGTTAAGCATAAATGCTTAAACATGAACATTATTTGAATGTTGTATTATGCCAAAAGCATGGATCATTGTTGTTAAGCTTATATGCCTTGACATGAATATTATGGGAATGCTATGTTATAACAATAACATGAATTACTGTTGTTAAGCTAATATGCTTTAACATGAATATTATTGGAATGTGGTATTATGCCAGAAGCATGAATTATTGTTGTTAAGCTTATATGCCTTGACATGTAAATTATAGGAATGCTATGTTATACCAATAACATGAATTATGATCGTTAAGCATAAAATGCCTTGACATGGGTTTTGGTGAAATGTTATACTATAAAGATAACATATGTTATTAATGTTGAGCATGGATGCCATAACATGATTCTTTTATAAAAGGTTATTATGTAAAGATAGCATGATGTAAATTTATTATTGAGCATTATGCCATGATAGGAAGTTACGGTTAGTAACTTACTAAGTCTTTGTGACTTACTTTTATTTGTTGGTTGTTTTCCCTAGATCCGAGCCGTGCGAACAGATCGAAGTAAATCAAGAAGGTTACGTTGATGAAGCATTACTTTTGGCAAGGTTGCTACTTAGATAGTTTATTTTGCTTTTGGTGAGGTTGTTGGGAAAGATGAAGTTATGTAAACTTCATGTTGGGGTAGCAAACCTTATTGTGATTTGTAATATGGTGATTATGTTGTTAGCCTATTCTTTTTGGTAGCCGACAAGTAGTAGTCGTGCTTGGTGTTTATTTATGGTTATGATTCCATATGCTATCCTGTTGTTGGTACTTGTATTATTGGTAGCCGACTTGTGTTAGTCGCGCTTGGTAAATTTGGTGATCATGTTTTATATGCTTTCATGATGGTAAAGTATTATGCTTGTACTCCGGCATGTTTTTAGCCGTTGAGTTGTTAGACTAGAGTCTTAGACTTAGTGTAATGTTGGGTTCCGGCCGTAGCTTCGCCGATGACTTGGTTTATATTATGCTATATATTTGAATTGCATGACAGGGAGATTAGTCCTACGTACCCAATGTTGCGGCACGCGAGTCGAATTTTTGGGACCGAGAGATTAATTATCATTTTGGTTGTTTTTAGTTTGAGCTTGTTAGCTCGGGCGCCACTGTTTCATTTATTTCGCTTCCGCATATGTTTTGAGTTATTGGCGTATCGCCGTTATGGCCCTACCCATTATTCGCTATTGTTTGTTGTTATTTGTTTCCCGGTGGCACGACCTTGGGATTTTGTCTTGGGATCCGGGTCGGGTCGTCACAATTATGATGTTATTTATGTGTATTGATGTATTATAAATCATTCTACCTTGTTGTTTAAGTGTTGGGAGCATGTTTGATGAAATGGTTAGACTTGTAGAGATGCTATGTTCTCGTATATGCTCAATGTTGCATTTTTGGTTGTATGATCAGATTATGAACAGATTATAAACCATGATTATGATGTTATTTATGTGTATTGATGTATTATAAATCACCCTATCTTGTTGTTCAAGTGTTGGGAGCATGTTTGATGAAATAGTTAGGCTTGTAGAGATGTCATGTTCTTGTATATGCTAAATGATGCATTTTTGGTTGGATGAACATATTTTAATCAAATTATAAACCATGATTATGATGTTATTTATGTGTATTGATGTATTATAAATCACCCTATCTTGTTGTTCAAGTGTTGGGAACATGTTTGATGAAATAGTTAGGCTTGTAGAGATGCCATGTTCTCGTATATGTTAAATGATGCATTTTTGGTTGGATGAACAGATTATAATCAGATTATAAACCATGATTATGATGTTATTTATGTGTATTGATGTATGATAAATCACCCTATCTTGTTGTTCAAGTGTTGGGAGCATGTTTGATGAAATAGTTAGGCTTGTAGAGATGACATGTTCTCGTATATGCTAAATGATGCATTTTTGGTTGGATGAATAGATTATGATCAGATTATAAACCATGATTATGATGTTATTTATGTGTATTGATGTATGATAAATCACCCTATCTTGTTGTTTAAGTGTTGGGAGCATATTTGATGAAATGGTTAGGCTTGTAGAGATGCCATGTTCTCGTATATGCTAAATGATGAATTTTGGTTGTATGAACAGATTATAAACAGATTATAAACCATGATTATGATGTTACTTATGTGTAGTAATGTATGATAAATCATTCTACCTTGTTGTTTAAGTGTTGGGAGCATGTTTGATGAAATAGTTAGGCTTGTAGAGATGCCATGTTTCACTATATGCTAGATGATGAAATTTTGGTTGGATGAACATGTTGTAAAGTATGATTATGATGATATTCATGCGTAGAGATAGATGATGAATTATTCTTTCTTGTTTGTTTAAGTGTTGGGAGCATATTTCATAAAATGGTTAGGCTCATATTTGATGAAATGGCAAGAATGAATATATATGCCTAGTTTGTGACATTGATTCTATGTTTCATACTTAATTGTTTGATTGGAGTTTTATGGGTTTAATAACCTTAGTAAACAGATTGTAAAGTATGTTTATGATGATATTCAAGGGTAGAGATATATGATAAATCATTCTATCTTGTTTGTTTAAGTGTTGGAAGCATGTTTGATGACTTGTGAATAAATATATATGCCTAACTTGTGACTTTGGTTCTATGTTGCCTACTTAAATGTTTGATTTGGGGCCTTATGGGTTTAATGACCTTAGTAACCTATTTATTCATGTTAGTATGGACATAGGAGAGTATTGAGGCCAACGGCTTCTATACCCTAATTTTTGAAAGATTGATTATGACTCAACGGAGTTGACCATTGGGTTAGTATGACATTAAGGAGTAGTATGCCTAAGTCCTACGAATTTTTGGGTAGTATTAATGGAGGTTAAGCCTCCAAGCATTTTAAAGTGTATGAAGAACACTTGATGATTAGAGCCTTGATTTTATCTCTAATGTGATTATGTGCTAGTTGTGAAGTAAAAGCATGACTAGATGATGGTAGAGTACATGCCTACTTATTTGAGCATATGAAAATGTATTGCGCGTGCTTGAAGTTTGAGTCCAGCTGGAGTCGGTTTGTTGAGTCTTTGGGCGGGACGATGTATCATCTTCACGAATTGTGAGATTCGTGATTTTGATGGATCGCCGCGCCGGGTTGCACACACCCTCTATCGATGGCCACGGTAGGGAAGTAGTTGATCTCAGTTGTAGTATGGAAACATGACTTTGATAACTATCGGAACTCGAGCGGGGAAATGTCTCGGGGACGTCGATATCCACGAAAGGGATATCGAGGACACATAAAGGTTTTGCACGTGTTTTTGCAGGAGCGACACGGCGGAGGAAATGGTAACGGTATCATATCCCTTTTTTTATGAATTGACTCACGAGTGCTTATATGTGAATAATGTGCTACGTGAATATGATATGATATGAAATGATGGTTGAATGAATTAATGAAATGTTATACTTGTTGATAACATGATACTCGAAATTGTTAAGTATGAGTACCTTGACATGATTATTTATGAAATGTATATTATGCAATAACATGAATTATTATTGTTGAACATGATGACATGACAGGAAGTTATGTTAGTAACTTGCTAAGTCTTTATGACTTACTCCTATTTGTTTTGATTGTTTTCCCTAGATTCGAGCCGAGCGAGTGGTTCGAAGTGATTGTCAAGTTACGTTGGTGAAGCTTGTGACGAGGTTGCTACCTTGTAATTTTAGTATCTTTTCTTTTGGCAAGGACGATGGGAACATAAAGTTATGTAATTTTTATGTGGGGTAGCAAGACTTTATGTGTTTGATTATTAGTACTTATGTTAATTAGTACTTAATCCATTGGGAGCCGACATGTGTTAGTCGTGCCTTATGTAATTTGATGATCATGTTTTAGTTGTTTTAACCATGTATTGGTTAGTTTATTATGTTTGTTATCCGACATGTTTTTTGTAACACCCCGGATTCTTGCATGTGCATTGTGTGCTTGCCTTCATGTTTTCTTGTTGATTGTGAGCATGTTTACTTAGTCTATATATGATTTAGAATCATTCATAAGTCATTCATGAAGCCCTTAACATGTTTAGAATCATGTATGCATGCTTGTTTAATCGCCGGTTCGATTGCTTGTTTGGTTCTTCTTCTTTCCCTCCTTCGTTTGGATTGTTCGGGTGTTGTTTGAGGGTGCTTGTGATGAGCTTTAAACTCATTTTTGTTGGGGTTTGAAACCCCCTTGATTTGGATAAGTGTTTGGGGGGTCTTTTAGGTTGAGTTTTGAGCCATTTTGGTTCTGTCGGGCTTGCCCTCGCAAGGTGGAATGACCTTGCCCCCGCAAGGTAGACAGAAACTTGGAGGTTGTGCATCCTATCATGATGCGGTCGCAAGGCTAGGGGGACCATGCGACCGCAAGGTCCCCCGAGACTGGGTTGCTCTGTTTCGATGTTTCTTGAATTCTACCCTTAAACCCCTATCCAAAACCTTTTCTAAACCCCACCTAAACCTCCCTAACCCTCCTTACTTATGTCCTAACATCTCTAACAAGTTTTAAGAGTGGATTAAGAGGGATTTGATGATCATTTAACCCACAAAAATCTGATTTTAAGAGACCACAATACCATGACACTTGTCCCACTCAATTTTTAACCAAATATAGGCCACAATCTGAGAGTTTAACTCTCATTTCTCACCTTCACTCTCTAAAAACGGGATTTCCTTTATCTCAAGCTCTCCCATGGCTTCTTGAAGCTCTCATCTTCATCCTCCATGATCCTTCCCTCATTTGCTCAAGCCACCACCATAGAAGAGTAGAGCTTGAAGAGTAGATCACTTTCAACCGAATAGTTTTCTTCTTTGCTTTCTTGGGTGTAGAATACAAGTAAGTTACTTCTTTTCTTCTTTTTAGTTCTCATTGACCCTAAGGAAACAAAGCTTATTATGTATGAGGTCAATGAGGACACATAATTGCTTCTTATGCCTTCATCTTGTGTTTTGAAAGAATGAGTTTGTTAGAAGCATGTATAGGATGATTTCTTGCCTATCAAAGTTTATAATACTCTTTCATATTGTCTATTTAAGGTAATGAACATGTTAGAAACATGTATTATATATGTTGATAGAAATGGTGCTATATGAGAATGCCCTAATTTAAGCCTATGTGACAAGTTGTTATGTTGTTATGTGTTCTATCCTATAAATTGAACTCTATGATGTATATGAATCACATTGCAAAGCTTTGGTGAATTTATAACCTTGTTGAACTTAGAAATGGCCTAGGTTGGGTTATGAAGCACATAGCTTCAATTTCTCCAAAATTGGGAATTTAGAGTAAAGACTCAACGAAGTCGACTCTAGGGAAGATTTGAACATGTTGAACCCTAATTTCAATCCCTACGAAGTTTGGACACCGTTTGATTGGGTTTACTCAAATATGAGCTTAGCTTAATTGTTTGCAACAAGTTGTTATGAATGATTGGTTTGAGCAATTAATTGCCTTGACATGTTTTATGGTAGAGATTAATACCCTACTTGCTCGGATGAGTTCGCTCTTGTCGGATTCAATCCTTAATTGGTTTAAGTCAAGTAAATATCTACTTGTGCATCACATTGAGTCCAGCTGGCATTATTTGGTTTGTTTATTACGTCAGGGTGGGACGATGTATTGCCTTCACGAATGTGAGATTCGTGCTCGCTATGGATCGCCGCATCTGCGGGACCTCACACACCTCCACTGTGGGCTGCAGTGGGAAAGTAGCCCCCTTTGCCGTATCAATACGTGCCGCATTGGCTGCTAATTAAATAGAGTAGGTTCTCGGTATAAGTCGATGAATTCACAAAACATCGATGGCACGATCCAGTATAACAAAGTTTATTTCAGGAGCTACGAAGCGGCCGTGACTATATCATATCCTACTTGTATGATTTATTTTACGCACTTACGTGAATAATGTGCTAAGTGCAATATGATGATCATGTACCATAATTGAGATATATGCCATGCCATGACATGAACATGCATTTTTGGTAACTTACTAAGTCTTTCTTACCCTATTTGTTTGCTTTGTTTTCCTTAGATCCGAGCCAAGGAGGCGGTTTCGCTAGACTTCGCCATAATCGCATTAGTTGATTGCGAGCTAGAAGGTTGTTCTTTTGGGTTTTGTAATTAGACTTTTGTTTTGGCAAGGACGTTGGGAAGCAAGTCACCTAGACTTGACTTTGGGGTTTTTGTTGTTGTAGTATAACTTAATGACTTGATACTTAAAATCTTTTGTATGCCGACTTATATGTCGAGCTTGTTTATATGTTGATGGTTCACTACAGTTTCTTCCGCTAAAGCTCTTTTAAAGTATTATTGTTGTTGTTGTCTCCGGCATGTTGTGGCCGTTGAGGATATTATATGCATGTGTTAAAATTGTAGGAGTAGTTGTTGGGTTCGGTATGCGTCGCCGATGACTTGTTTATTTTAATGTTATTTTCCGGTCAAGTGTAGCCGAGTTGTTATTCGTATGCGATATTGCGCCACATGAATTTAATAATCCTACTTGCGCATGCTTGTTTTCCTGCCTACTTGGACGGTCCGGCTCGGGATCTCGCATTGGGGTCCGGGTCGGGCTGTCACACTTGGTATCAGAGCTATAGGTTAGCTGTCGGCCAGGATAGGTTCCATGGCCTAGGTGGGTTGGTTATTTGTGTGTTGATTCTAACGTCGAGTGAATTCTTGTAGGAGTTCGATGGAGAATCCTAGGGATGGCAATGGCGTGGTAGAGGTAGGCCAGGAGAGGTCGTAGGGCACGAGGTACGCCGCAGAATCCGGTGGGTCGGATATGGCGAGTTACAGCGTAGGTTGATGGCTTTTTTGGGAGGTCAAGCTGAGGGAGCACCACCGCCACCTCGACAGGAGGAAGTTGTACCACCACCGAGACCGAGGAATGACACCACTCTTTTAGAGAGATTCCTTAAGTTGAAGCCTAGTGCATTTCTTTAATTGAGTCCTTGCATGTTTATATGTTTACTTGTTTCCCCTATTTTGGGCGGTCAGGCAGCGGTTCCACCTCGAATTAAATTCGAGTCGCCACAACCAAACTCTTCTTGTTTCATCTAGCCGACTAGCGATGATGGTCAGCAACTGGATATTGATCAGCCAAGTGGTCAGCCAACAAGGGGTCGATCGGCCAGTCGGTCAGGTCGGCCAAGCCGGTCGGCCAGTGAGGATGCTCAAGCAGTGATGTTGGTCAACCAGCTGATGTGCAGACAGCTGATGTACTAGAAAGAAGGCAAACTAGAAGAAGAAGACTGACATTAGCAGCTGACACTGCTGCAAAGAGACAGAGAAGAAATCCTGAACTGAATCCAGGTACATTTGTCCCTTTTTCCCCAACTGTTGTTAACACTGATCCTGCACTAATCTCTCCCCCTTCCAATCCTAAGTCTCCCAACACTGCACCAATCAAATTTTTCCCACCTATTAGGAATCCAACTTTCCATCCTAGAAACTCCTACTACCAGGCCAATCCAGTTCCCATACCCCCAAACTGGGTATTCCCTATAGATCATCTACCTTACTTTGTCGAGTTTCTTCTCTCTTTTCATGAAGAGAAGAAAAATGAGAAAAGCCTGTCAACCCCATCAAGTACATTGACCACAACCTTAGCGAAGACCATATGTATTGTATCTGTTACACCAAATTTGAGCCAAGAAGACCTTGTAGCAAATTATGGAAAATATTTTGACCCACTTCCATTGCTTTGGAATAGATTCTACCTTTCGATGATAGGTTTGTTCGGGAAGAACTAGTTTTTACGGATTGGACCATTTATAACAAAGTACATTAATGACCCTTCCCCACAATGATCCATTCCTCGTAGGCAGACTTGCCTTGCCTGAGGATGATGAAATCAACCAAGACTGGGAACAACCTACTGTAGAGCCAACCAAGTTAGCCAGAATCCAAAGGGTTGCCAATAAATATGTCCAAGATGCAGTAAATGCTGCTACTCAAGCCTATATAGAACTTCACAGACAGATGGCCTCCATGCCAGGAGGAGCTTCTATGAGTATTGCTTTCCCAGATGTCTTGTCTAGTGTAATAAAAATACCAATCATACAAAGAATCTACCCGTTAAGCATATAAGATAATCACTTGAAATATTCTAAATTTTTTTATTCTAAGATATTAGTTAACTACATCTATTTATGTCTTATTTGGGTGATGCTTTACGGTAATCTCATATTATTTAGGAGTGTGTAGTCCATTGATATCATAGGTCTTTCTAATGCTTAGTTGTTAATACTAAATAGGTATTAAGAATCTAATATACATAGTGCTCATTGAAGCGGGAATTATTAGCTGATTTACTCAGTTTCCAATTTTAGATTGTATATGATAGTTTTTTTATAGGGATAATCCCACAACAATCTTTATTTATCCACTTCATATACATAGAATAAACTTGTTTGGATGAAAATGGCCCTTTTATTTACTGCAATGAATTATGTTACTTAAAACTAAGTTTTACTACATTTTGTGACAATAGCAAGAGTATTAAAAGTATTAGAACCATATTAGGTGTAAGTTTTACATATTTCAAAGTTGGATCCCCCCTTTTGTTTTAAAGATTATGTCCCATGGAATCCAATCTTAGTTTTTGCTTTAACAATTTTAAGGTATTTATAATAAATACAGGTCCTCCTCTCTTTTCCTATTTTTTTTCTTTTGTGTGTTCGTAGATTTCAACTTTATACGAGAATAAATGATTAAACTATGTGTTTTTAGGAAAATAGGAAGAAGAAAAATTGCTTATTGAGAATTGGTTATATTACAAAATACAAATAGTAGTAGTGAAATGTAGTTCTTTCTTATTCTCCTTCCTTTTCTTTTTTAATGGTTTATGGGACGACCAAAATGTAGTTAAGCATTGCTTCACTTCAAGTGGCGGAGCTTTGGGCTATATGGAAAGGGTTGTGGTTGCATTGGCTTAGGGGTTACCTAAATCTCTTTGTAGAATCTTACACTTAGGATGTTGTTAAGATCTTTGTAGATAATTTATGATGATTTTGATGTAGAGATTGTTGTGATTGAGAAGACATGAGTTTTTGGGTAGGAGTTGAACTAACATCTTACTAAAACCTCACTTCTTAAAACCCTAACCCACTTCCTATATATTCATCTTCCTTTCTTCAACCATCGACCACTGTTTTGATGCCTTGTATACCCCTTGTGTACATACATGACACCTGATTTGGCCCAGTGATTAATACAATTTTTACTTAAAAAAAAAACAATGAAAAATATTTTCAACTTTCTCACGCGATATGATTGGTTAGAGCACCTCCGTCGAGTTAGTCATTTCGGTCATCTAAAAAAGTGAAACATATAGGGTCACTAAAAGAGTGTCTTGTTGATTGGTTTGATTTAAAATTGAAATATAGGAACTAAATCTTTTTTAAAAAGATTAAAACATAACTACAAAATGTTTTGTAATTTGTATCATTCACGGAGTACCTAAATAGAAGGGTAGTTTAGTCCTAACAAACATTAATCTTAAATAACTTCTAAAGAGCGTAGTGAATAAATTTAAGTTGTTGTGAATATAGCATCTTCCTGTTTCACAATATGGATTTATCCTCTTGCAGACTAGAATAGTAGCCATCTCTCAAGTTCTCATCTTCAAGAAGTACAATAATCATTAATTGTTGTCATCATCCTTATTATGGACTACCTTGATCCCGACAACTGTCTATTCTGTTGACGAAGGGGATGATTTTGATGGGAGTTTTGATTTTGTAGTGTTGCTGATTGAATTCTTAACATTTGATGAAGTTGAGTGGAGGAGAGAGTAAATATTTTGAGAAGAAAATATTGTTTCTAACATGAAGCTGGAGGTTTGATACTTGGACTCCTAATCGACTATCTAACTACCTTCCCATTTGGTTATTTTGTTAGTTTCTCGTAATTTCACTCGTGTAATGCATTCTTGATATTCTTAATTTGTACATTTGTTCATAGTTGTAATTTCCTTCATACCTTTTAACAATACTCACCCTCTTGCAAGTAGTTACAATATGGATAAGTACTTGTAACTTGCAAAAGACACTGACTTTTATTTAACTATGGTTGTCTTCGGGTTTCAGGATGGAGAACAATGGAGCCTACGATATTATGTCTTAAATCAGTCTTCGGGACTGATTTGATCGAAATAAAAAAAAAATTAAATAATTTTTTGGTCCATTGTCTTTTAGAAAATAATTTGTTTGGTTCTACCATTTAAAACTAATTTAGTTTTGGTCTTACATGTTGCATTTCGTTGTTAGTTCTACGCCTCCCGTAAAGCGTTACAATTGCCGTCAAATTTTGTTAGGAAAAATCCAAAGTGCCCCTACCTGTGTTAAATGAACGGGCAAAGGCCTCGAACAAGTACATCAAACAAAGCAAATTGATCAAAGAAGACCACCTGCATCATACAAATGGGAAGTGGCTTGATATTCTATAATAGGCCTTTCTTTCTTCTTCTCCACTTGCCTTTTCAAGAATTCCCTAATCAATTCCAGCTGCAATTCGTCTCTCTTCAATTTCATCTTCTTCAGCGTTCATCTAATGCTTCTGATGCATCAATTGTCCTTTTCTGCTCCTTTTTTTGATGATTTCTGAGCTGGGTTTGGGGTTTTGTCACTCTTTGCCCTAATTTCTTGAATTTGGTGCAAAGATTCTTGATTTTTGGGTTTGTTGGGTTTTCTTTCAAGGTGGAGGGAATCGGGACTTTCTCCTTGTCTTGTGGGGACGCCTTGGAGGTAGTGAATCTCGAGTTCATTTGTGTTCGAGTGGAGATCACCTTTTCGGATGAGAATGTGGGTATTCGGTTGCGGTGGAGATCGAAGTTTTGGAGGTGCACACTGGTTCGAGAGTATGAATGAAAGGCTGATTTCCATAGAAATTAAGATAAGGGTACTTTGGTCATTTAAGGCATGTACGGGTAATTTGACGACAATTGTAATGTTAACGGGGAGAGGTAGCAGCAAATCTAACAACAAAATGCTACATGTAAGACCAAACGAATTTATTTTCTAATGGCAGGACCAAACAAATAAGTCGAGGAACCAAAATAATATTTAAATCTTAAAATTAAACCCTTGGACTCATATATATCATTTGCGAGTGACTAATCAGGTAGCTATCTACAATTTTCTTTTTTACATAAATCTCGTGGTTGAATAATGCTCGAGAACTTTTTCAAGGACTACCTCGTTCTTCATG
>JABEVN020001690.1:0-23939 GCA_013146195.2 Codonopsis lanceolata | reverse complement strand
TATGATCAAATTTGCCTCCTCGTAATCATTACCATTGTAGACTACAAAGCATTTACCGAAGATTTTCGAGAAACCAATGTTTGGGGTTTCACCTCCAAAGTTCATAGGGTGTTTTACCGTGAAATTTGTTGATCAATGATCTGCTTCCGAGGTGAAACAGTCGTATTGACTCCGCCTATGTTTGGGCAACTTTGCTTCAAAGCCAGCATAGTTTAGCAGCCGATAAGTGTTCTCGTTTTCTTTCAAAGAACGCCCATTTTGCCGTGGTGTTCTTACAGCCAGAAGTTGTGCCCAATACCGTGATCATCACAATACTTTGCTATTCCATTATTGGTGAACTCAGCCATTGTCCGATCGAACGCCACCTGATTTCATCGAAGTTTTTGCGCTTGCAATCTTCTCGAATAGTGTCAAGAAGATCGTATGTGTGGTCTTTAGAAGACATCATCCCCTGCCCAAGTGTATCTTGTATAATCATCCACTACTACTAGTGTATCGTAAAACCACCATAGCTAATAGTAGGGACCGTCCGAAGAGATCCATGTGAAGCGCTTGTAGAGGTCTTGTCGTTGAGAGTCCTCGGTTTGCTTTTGAATGACGTTGAGCTTTCAGCTTGGCACTAAGCATTTAACGATCATGATCGGCGAGACCTTTGGCAATCCTTTGACTAGACCTTCTTTTAGATAGCTTGGCTAGATATTTGAAGTTCAAATGATCGAGCCTTTATGCCACAACCAAATTTTTGTCTTGAAAGCGTAGTTTGCCACAAGACATAGATTAGTACTTACCGTAGGCATTCAAATCTATTACATAGACATTCCCTTGTCTATGACCAAGAACTTCAAGGTTGAGCAAGAGACTGATCCTTGATATCACATCTGCTTGAGGAGAATTGACATATAAGCCCTTTTGTCAGTGCACTGAGAAATACTGAGATTATGTTTCAAGCCTTCTACAAAGAGACTTTTCCAATGGAGAGATTTCGAATGATGGATCCATAGCCAATTGTTCTTCCTTTAGCATTGTCTCCGAAGATGACCGAGGGCCTTCTCGCCTCGAAATATTAGAGAGAAGGCATGATTCTCCTATTACATGTGTCTTGGAGCCATTGCCTAGATACCACACATCTTTCTTCTCTCGAATATGATTTAGCTACGAAGCACACCCGAGATGTAAAGGATAAGAAAATCATGGTCCCTTTATTTTTCTTATGGGTCCAAATGGTTAGCGTATTTTTGAACCCATACTTGCCCGATTTTTGAATAGGGGATCCAAAGAAGCTTCATGATGGATTTCACACATTCATGGACCAGTACAAAACACTTACAAAATGTACAAATGATGAAAATTACGTAAGTCTACATGATTATGCCGATGTTTGAAGGTTTTTGAACATTTTTCTAACGACAGCTTTGAGTTGGTAGTCTTGTTAGCGCAGGCTTAGAGGCTTCGTATGAGGCTTCTGGTAGATACAGTTAGCTTTTGCTTTAAAGAATGTGTTTAGCTGGTAGTAGACTTTGATGCCTCATGCATTTTTCCTTTAAGCTTGGTGTCAACATTCTAGAAGTAATGCAGCACCATCCGTAGTAATCGTTGATGAATCGATAGGTTTGAGCGCACTTTTCATGGGCCTCAAACAACAGCCTTTGCTTCACGTAAGTCCGGTGGAGGGTCGTTGTAAGTCCGACCTTCTTTAACGATTTATCTCCAGCAGATGATTGCTTTGCTTTCAAAGCTTCACTCTTGCTTTCGTTAATTTGAACCTTAGGGTATTTATAAGGAGTAGCAAGATAACCAATTCCTTCTTTTACCCTTGTTAGGTTTCTCGATATTGTGCAGAATATTACTATTCATCGTGAATTCATTTTCTTTGTCTCGCAGGTTGCGCTAGAGATTTCATTAGAGATAAATCCTAGCCCGGAGAGTTTTAACTCGGTTTCCAGCATGGATTTCTCAAAGCTTCTCATGACTTTTAGCTAACTTAATATAGTCTTCTTCCTAAATTCATTGAATTCCTCTAGCATGTCTTGAGCATCCTTGAGGATTTCTTCTTTGAAGGCTCTTCGAAGATTGTTCTATGTTAGCTTGAAAGGGAGAGTACTTAACTTCACCGTTCCAGTCATAGGTGGGAGGTGACTCTAGAGCAACAAGACAAATGTGTGCTTGCTCGTGAGTCAGTCATCACTATCATCCTCGTCGAATCCGTTTCAAACCAAGTGGCTACATGGTTCTTCTTTCTAAATCAAGACCTCTATGTTTAGAGAATGATTTAGAAGGTCTCCTTTTATAGGCTTCATATTTAGGCTTAGGACATTTAGAAGCAAAGTGACCAAAGTTTCTCGCAATTGTAGCAAACTAACTCATTATTGTAGAGTTTTCAGTAGTTTTCCGAAAGTCCGCTGGTTTGCTTCTTTCTTTTGTTAAATTTTGAGAACTTTGAAACTTCTTAACGAACATAGCAAATTGCTGTCAGAGAGAATTTCATTCTCGCTTGAAGAAGAAGTAGATGGTTTGCTTTGGTGCAATTTCCCGAGAGATAGTAAAAAAGAAGGAAGTTTAAAATGTTTGTCCCTGTTCTGAGCTTGAAGTAATTTTGCTCATAAACTCGCATACAAGCTTCGAGATGCATGGAGTTCAAGTCTTTGACTCTTTTATTGCAGTTGTTTTTACATGCCACAAACTTCCTAAAGAAGCTAAAATCTCATATTCACTTCTTTAACACTATATTCTTTTCTAAAAGAGTAACAACTATTTACTACCTCACAAAATCTGCCGTAGGCTTGTGTGAAAGTCTCTTTAGGATCTTTTTCCGAATGAGTCGAATGTTGAATATAGTCAGTATTTCCTGTTGTCTCGGTGGGTAGATCTCCTTCAAGATATTCCACCAAGGCTTCCCACATTTCCTTGGCGCGCTTTGCATCCGATGATTTGTTGGTATGTGCTTGTGTCAACAGAGCCGATATAATGTGAATAGCCTTGCTGCCGAGTTCAACAAGCCTCTTCCTCGCTGCCAATTCGCTCATAGATTTAGGTATCTCAGGACCACCGCTACTTCAAAGAAGTAGGTTGGGCTTCATTGGAATATATGGACTGTTGTAACACATTGCCAATAAACCATTGTTATATATCTATAACCTTATCTTTCCATACTTCAAAATGGCCTTCGCCCAATATTGGGACGGCCGTATTTCAAGTAGGCAAAGATATAGTGAGCCATAGGATCTATTCTCAAGAGGTGAAGCTTGAAAAAGGATTTTTCAAAGAATTAAGCTCGATACCAATTGCTGGTCCCGGTAGGCTCAATCTAGGCTAGGTGTGGGGGTTGAATAGCCTAGATAAGGTTTTTATAAACTTTTCTTCTAAGAACACTTCAAAGATTTTAGAGAGTTTGAAGTAGAAATGTTAAGGCAAATGGAAATGTAATATATTAAGGATTAGCAGATCATTGTTAAGCAAGGTGAAATTGTAACTCAAACACAAAAGTAAGTGCTATGGAGATAAGCTCGCATAAAGACATTGTGAATTTGAAGTGGTTCGACCGTGAATAGTACTACATCCACTACCAAAGTGGTTATTTTGATTTTAAAAGTGCACTTGTTTATCCACTAGGTTTATGACTTTAGATCTCTAATGGATCGGTACAAAATGAGTTTTTAACCAAGTGTATAAAGGAGAGAGACAATCATGAATAATTGTTCTCTTCACGCGTAATTAAAGAAGAATGCTTTAAAGACAAACTAAATGAAGCCTAAACTAATTTAAGATGGCATCTGAAATTTAAAGTTTGGTGAAGTGTTAGCCCTTGTCCTTTGATCTCTTGAATGCTTCGAGGATGAAGATGAAGCTTGAGAGTTAATGCGCAAGAGTTGTATCTTCGCATCTTCAAAACTTGAATATATACCAGAAGAGACCTTTGACCGTTGGTTTAAAATCGTAGATAATTGAGTCCAACGCCTTTGCATTGAATGCAATTGCGCTTTTGTTAAGAAACGCCTACGCCATCGAGATGCAAAGGTGCGTAGAAGACATTACTAAACAAAGTAATGTTTCAGAGCGCAGTTTAAATTTTGAAAGTCTTCTTAGCCAAACGGGTAATGTCTTCGCCCGATTGTGGATATACCGGACAGCTTGTCATCATGCAGAGTTGACTTCTTGAAAAATAATCTGAAGACATAATGACTAGATATTTTCAAAAATATCAAATGGGTGTACACATGTCATTGTTTCTGATTTTGGCCAATTTTGATTTTCCATATATGAAGCGTACTTCAAAGTCTCGGGTCCTCACGGTCGTCAGAGAAGCTTGCTTTGGCGCCTAAAATACACTTAGAAACTATTCTAAACAAAGTGATTCTAAGACACACTGCTAAACGATACGTTGCATCTTTTAGCCCACTGCATACGTAGAATCCAAGATGACTCAACCAAATCTAATCTAGAATCAACAACTTCTATTATTAATATCAATAGAAGAAATGTATCATACATTGGTTAGAAAGTGATTTTCAAAGTCACTAAAAACCAAAAGTTTTTAAAGCTTCCACATGGATGCTTTAGAATGAAGATTTATTCAAAGATGACGAGGTGACACAACTATAGTGCTCCTCACCAACTTTTATATATATATATATATATATATATATATATATAGATAAAAATATTTTTACTATTATTACCAATAGAAGATGTATATCTCACATTAGCTAGAAAATGATATTTTAATTTAAATTATTTTATATTATTAATAATAAAGAGATGTATAACACATTGTTTAAAAGAAAATGTTAGATTTTAAAGTCTTAGACTAAAGACTTTCACTTTTACAAGAGATATATATATCTCACATGGTTACAAAATATTCTACTATTATTACCAATAGAAGATATGTCTTAAACATTGGTTAGAAATTGATGTATGTATTAAAAATACTATTATTAAATACTAATTAAAAAGATGTATCATACGTTGTTATAAATGATGTTGGTTTTCAAAGTTTTTGATAAAAGACTTCTACATTATTGGTTAAAAAATAATATTGATTTTAATTATTTATCATTATAAAAAGACTTACTATTATTAAATAGAAGATATATATACTTTTGGTTTTCTAGTCATTAACTAATAACAATGCATAATAATATTAATATGATAATAGGTATTAGTATTAGTATATATAACTTCTTCTATTGTCAATAGTAGAAGACTTTATATTTAAAAACTTTACAATAACATTACTTCTAACCAATGTGGGATAAAACTCTTCAAGGTTAGATATTACTTCTAATGACTCACTTTTAACATCATACTTTAAGCTTTGATATTTTATTCAACCAAAACTTGATTTGGACAAATAAATATATCATTTCGATGTATTTGCCGAGTAGAACAAATTTGCACAATTACTTTTGTCAACAAACAATGACATGTAAAGAAATTTGTGCCTCAAGTTGCACAATTTCTTTTAACTAAAAACATTAATTAATTTTTAATAAGTATTATACTTTAACTTTTGATATCTTATTCATCCAAAATTGATTTAGATAAATAAATATATCATTTGAAGTTGCTCTCACTAGTAGAACACATTTGTGTAATTACCTTCACCAACAAACAAATGACACGTAAAGAAATCGCATCGCACGTTGTACAAGTTGCAATTTCTCTCACTAAAAACACTAATTTTGTTAACAAGTATTAAATTTTAAGTCTTGATATCCTATTATCCAAACCTCGATTTTGACAAATAAATATATCATTTTGATGCTCTCACCGAGTAGAACATATTTGCACAATTACCTTCGTGAACAAACAAATGACACGTAAAGAAATTCGTGCATCAAGTTTAGAGCTGTCAAAACGGGTTAGTGGGTTGGGTCAACCCATGGGTCAAGAAAACCCACCATATAACGGTGTGGGGCGGGTCAACCCATCTAAGTGACGAGTCAATAAAACACAAACCCAACCCAACCCAACATGGGTTGTGAGTCAAATGGGTCAACCCACCAATTTTTTATACCTAAAAATTATGTCTTTTATTTTCAATTTTCCATTGTTCTACACAACACAGTTTGACCAATTATCTTGCATTGATAAATTCCTGTTCCAGGAAGGGAGCAAGTAGACAACCAAAAAGTAAGTTTGCATTATAACATTTCAATCTTCTAACTTTCACAAAACCATAGCATTATAATATTTCAATCTTCTTTCCACCAAATGAGCATAGCTCAAACCCAAAGATAAAATATAGGAATGATCAAAGAACAACCATTAGTCTAACTATATAATTACTCCCAATGTGCAATGGGCTCATATCAGTGCCTTAATCAAGTTCATTCGTTCTATTAATTTGCAATAAACGCATCAATAACAGAGATAATCAATAGAACACACATTTGCAGCCATTAAAAATAAGAACCCATTTCATATCATAAAATTCATGCCGAAATATTCATATAACCAGTCATAACTCACAAGCATTTATTACAGATTAATAGAACAGAAGGGAGGTTGAGACTTGAGAGACGGCGAACGACTTAAGAGAGTGTGTTAGCCGGCTATGAGGGCCATCAATCTCGCCGAAGACGAAGAGTCTTTGTCAATCGCCATGGTTGCACTGTCTCGCACACTCGAAGGTCGAAGGTAATTTGGGAATGGGATTTGGTTTGGGAAAGTAAATGTTGATTATTAATTTGTTGGGTAATGTAAATGTTTTGGAAAGGTAAATGGCAGAGGCCCATTGCGTGTGGCAGAGCCATTGAACCAAACAGTGAGACGTCAATCTCACAAGTCACAAATTGAAAATTGTTTGTTTTTTTTTTACTTTTTAATCATAAACGGGTCAGCCCATTAAAACCCACCCCAACCCACTTTAACCCGTGACCTATATGGGTCCAACCCATATGACCTACATTTTTTTGGATTGTCAATCTCCCAACCCAACCCACTATTTTTAGCAACGGTTTGGGTTGACCCAACGGGTCCTGACCCATTTTGACGGCTCTAATCAAGTTGCACAATTTTTTTCACTAAAAACACTAATTTTTCAACAATAGAAGAGATGTATCCCACATTGGTTAGAAATTGATGTTGGTTTAAAAAAAATTCGATTATTAAGTACCAATAGAAGAAATGCATCATACATTGGTTGGAAAGTGATGTTGATTTTCAAAGTCACTAAAAAACCAAAAGATTTTAAAGCTTCCACATGAATGCTTTAGAATGAAGATTTATTCAAAGGTGGTGAGGTGGCACAACCATAGTGCTCCTCACCAACTTTCTTTATATATATATATATATAAGATTTTTACCATTATTACCAATAGAAAATGCATATCTCACATTGGCTAGAAAATGATGTTGAGTATAAATTATTTTATATTATTATCAATAAAAGAGATATATAACACATTATTTAAAAAGAAAATGTTAGATTTTAAAGTCTTTAGACTAAATTTTCACTTTTACAAGAGATGTATCTCACATGGTTAAAAAAATATTCTACTACTATTACCAATAGAAGAGATGTATCACACATTGGTTAGAAATTAATGTTTGTATTAAAAATACTATTATTAATTGCTAATTGAAAAGATGTATCATACATTTGTTATAAAGTGATGTTGGTTTTCAAAGTTTTTTGATAAAAGATTTCTACCATTATTACCAATAGAAGATGTATATCTCACATTGGTTAAAAAATGATGTTGATTTTTAATTATTTTAGATTATATAAAAGACTTACTATTATTAGCAATAGAAGATATATATCACACATTTGTTATAAATTGATGTTGGTTTTAAATTACTATTATTACCAATAAAAGAGATAAATCTTACATTGGTTAAAAAGTGATGTTGATTTTAAAAGTGTTTAAATAAAAAGACTTCTACTTTTATCATTAATAAAAAAGAAGAGAAGAGATATATCTCATTATATAGAAAGAGATGTTGCTTTTTGATATTTTTTAGATAAAAAACTTCTACTATTATTACCAAATGATGAGATGTATTACACATTGGTTAGAGAGTGATGTAGGTATTAAAAGTCTTTTTATAAAAGACTTAATATTAATAGAAAAAAAATATGTATTTCACATTAGTTAGGAAAGTGATATTGGTTTAAAATGTTTTTAGATAATGTATATCGTATTTGTTACAAAGAGATCCACATTATTTAAAAACATATATTGGTTATAAAATTTATAGATAAACAAATTTTTATGCTATTATCAATACAAGAGATGTATCACACATTGTTTACAAAGAGATGTTGGTTTCAAAACTATTTAAGATAAAATAATACTACTATTATTATTTTTATGTTATAACCAATAGAAGAGATGTATCCCACATTGTTTAGAAAGAGATATTGATTTCAAAAGTTTTTATATAAAAAATTATTATTATTACTATAGAAGAATGCATCTCACATTTGTTAGAAATTAATGTTGGTTTTAAAAATACTATTATTACCAATAGAAAAGATGTATACCACATGATTAGAAATAGATGTTTGTTTAGAAAAAGATGTTTGTTTTAAAAGTCTTTAGATAAAAGTTTTAAACTTTTATTGCCAATAGAAATAGAAAAGAAGTGTCACCCATTGTTAGAATACTACTACTATTATTATTTTTATGTTATAAGTACCAATAGAAGAGATGTATCCCACATTGTTTAGAAAGAGATGTTGATTTCAAAAGTTTTTATATAAAAGACTATTATTATTACTATAGAAGAATGCATCTTACATTTGTTAGAAATTAATGTTGGTTTTAAAAATATTATTATTACTAATAGAAAAGATGTATACCACATGGTTAAAAAGAGATGTTTGTTTAAAAAAAGATGTTTGTTTTAAAAATATTTAGATAACAGTCTTAAACTTTTATTACCAATAGAAATAGAAAAGAAGTATCTCACATTGGTTACAAAAAAATGTATCTTACATTATTTATAAATGAGTATTGGTTATAAAAGTCATTAGATAAAGATATATTTTGTCATTACCAATATAAAATATGTATATCACATGGTTAAAATGTGGTGTTGATTTTAAAGTCTTTAGATAAAAGACTTAAACTTTCATTACCAATAAAAATATAAAATAAATATTTCACATTGCTTAAAAATGAATTATGATTTTAAATTTTTTTAACAAAATGACTTCTAATATTATTATCAAGTTAAATGTTAATTTTAAAAGTCTTTAGATAAAAAAAATTATTATTATTATTAATAGAAAATATGTATCTCACGTTAGCTAGAAACTTATATCAATTTTAAAAGTATTTAGGTAAAATAATCGTTTAATATTAGTAACAATAGAAAAAAAATTATAAATATGGAAGAGATTAACAATCTAATTATAATGTCTAAAAGTTATATTATTATTATAAAAATATATATATCCCACATTGTACCCGTGCAGAGCACGGGCTAAATAACTAGTACTATTTTAACTTCAATTCACAACCCCAAATAGAATATTTCTGAACATATTATATTTTAATTTCTTTTACTTTATTTATCAACATGTATATTAATTTGCTATTAACCTTTTAAATAATAATTATTAAGATTATACAATTAATAATTTTAGTATATTTAATAATTATATTTACGTTATTAATAATATTTAAAAATTAGTAAATTTTTTTAACTAAATTGAAAAAATATAATTTAATAAACATACAAGTACTTAAAAATACCATAAAAAATATTAATTTGTATGCATTTTTTAGTTTAAATGTGAAATTGGTGTTCTATAATTAGTATAATAATAATTTATTTATTTATTTGTAAACGAAATTTGTAAATAATAGAAAAAATGTTATAAAATTATTGAATTAAAAATGGTATCTAATTTATATTCTCTAATATTAGGTATTTATTAATTTTTAATACATTTAAATAAAAAATATTATATTATAAATAATTTTAATAATTATATAATTATTAAAAATTAATTTAATGGCATGAGATCCACCAACCCCAAATTTAGGGTAATGCCACAGTGGAACCCCAAATTTGGGGTAGCACTGTTGTAAAATTTAGGATTGGGTTTGGGGATCGGTTGGAGTTGCTACAGTAGTGACCAAAGATTTGGGGGTACGTTGGAGATGGCCTCAGAAGTTAAGATTCGTAATGGCCAAGGCAAAAATGATAGGTTTTTATAGTGTATAGCCATTTTTTTTTTCCCCAAATTACTCACTATTATCCCTAAAAAACAAAAAAAGGGTAAGAAAGGAGTCTCGAACTTTTTTTGTCAACTTAATTAATTAAACTTTAACAAAATAAATATGAAAAAAATATGTATCCTTATAAGATCTTAATATTGTATCTAGGTTTGAATTTTCATAACTGGAGACATAATAAATAAACGTACACTCTTTTCGTTACTAAATTATTGTTCCATTTGAAATTTGTGTCGAAGCAACAGTTTTTCAAAAGTAAATTTGGCGTTTACTTTTTTTATTATTTTTCAAAGTTATTAGACAGGTTGACTATATCTAATGAGGAATTATAAGTGTCTTTCTGAGATGGAGTACTCCCTCTTCCCAAAAATATTAGTCCCTTTCCTTATTGGAAAATCAACCAAGGAAAATTATTATTAAGTTTATAGAGTATGTCTTATGTGGGATCATTTTATGAATTTTAATTCGTAAGATGCAGTTCGCTCTCTCATAGCGCAGTTCACCAGCACACAATGGATCAGGCCTCTACAAGAAAATGAAGGCTAAGAACCTCCCCAAATACTGTCAAAATCATCCTAAAGGTATTTTGCACGGTTTTGGGACAGTTTTTGCTCCCTCCCGAATGCGAGGGTATTAGATACATTTTCTTTGACCCAAAATCATCCCTAATACGGAGTAGTATTTGGCATGGAAAAAAGTGACGGTTATGCACGTGTGTCCCATTTGACACGTATTTGGGACGGTTTGTAATGACTCGACCCAAATAGGTATTGGGACGGTTGTGTTGCCCTCCCAAATACATTTGGTACAGTTGGTTCTGCACTCTCATATAGTATTTGACACGATTGATTTTGCCCTTCCAAAAGCTATTTAGTACAGTTCATTTTTGCCTCCCAATTACATTTGGCTCGCTTTAGTGGCATTCTCAAAAAAATATTTGACACCGTTTTTCTTTCTTTTCAAATGTATTTCGTACCGATACCACATTATACCCGTCATTTATTTTTTCCCTAATGTATTAGGAAGTAACAATATTCCCTCAACTATGTCATATATATAATAAATCAATATGAATATCACCATACAAGAAATCAAGGAAAAATAAATTGCATCAACATTATGATAAAAAATAGTTTTATCATAAATCTCTCTTGCATATTATCGTACATACATCCATAACCTCAGGTCATAAGCCGATAAATATACATAAGTGAATACAAATCCATAAACACATTTGTAGATCAATGTATCTAAATAAAAGTCAATATTCAAACTTGTCGAGAAAACAAGTTATGTGAAATGATTACTCTTCACTAATATAACTCTGAGCATGCCTCTATGTCTTGCTTCCCCGACAATATATAAAAGGAGTTATATTAGTTACAAGTGCATAACTTGATTGTATGAAATGTATTTCGAAGCTTAAATAGTAAGTCCATAGAGCAAGATGACGCAAACGCCTATTGGTATAATTGACAGAATCAATAGTCAAATGACAAATTTTAAAGAAACTCAAAGTACCAAAAAACCATAAGCAATTGCTTTGCATTAAGTAATTGGAAACAACGAAAGTATGCTCATTCTCCGTAAAGTGAGACATTCACCTTATGTTATTAATATAATAGTTTACTTATCGTGGGCTACACTATTGAGGTTCGTTCGAGTTTTTTTTAATGCCTTCTTATAACTCTTCAGAACTAAAGTTTCGGTGCACTAAGATATGACTCACTAGATTTTTAACTTAAGAAATTTCAGATAAACATCCCTTAAGAGAGGGGCCATCTAACAAGTTCAATATCAACAACATTTTCTTAGTAGGACAGCCATAAAGCCTCAATTCTCTAATTCTCTAATTTTCTAAGTTCAATATCAACCGCTCTTCTTGATATGAAAACCTCTAAGGATGAATTGAAAGAGGCTGATTAGAATTCATATGCTTATAGTGGATACTTTGTATGTAGTAAATCATCTCATTATAAATCAAACAACAATATATATAAGCATAGCTTTAAAAAAACCATATCAGATCCATATGCTTATAGTGGATACTTTGTAGGTTGTAATTCATGGCATACCTGTAAAAGTTCAAGTAGTTTTCCCACTTTCCCATCAAGTAAGGTGTTGAAATTTCTAGCATACAATTTTTGCTAAGTTTCACATTTACTCAAACAACATGTGCCTGCAACATATAAACAAGAAATAACGACTTACGTGGCGATGAAACATGTTAACATAGATACAAATAACTTATTTTTTCCACTACATTTGCGGCTAGCTACTCCTATGATTTTAATTTTCTTGACGGTAGCTGGATTCGTTCATATATTAATTAAAGCAACAAACAAATGAATCATCTTGTCAGCAAAATTAGACTTTCACTAATGAATCATCATGTCATGCATGTAGTATGTGAGTTTGAGAAATAGTCATTGCAACTGGTTGACCAAACCAAAATGACACTTGGCTCATAGTTTTACATGTCAATTTCCAGCATAACGAAATTTCTATCTCCATCTTGTACCTTTGTTAAAACAAAAATGAAACTTAAATGATTTATGTTGTATTTCAAGAATCGTCAATCAGGAAAAAAAATCAGGTTGAATCACCATTCAAAATTTCAGGATTTGATCTGGCCATACATTAGAATTGGCAATTCCATTTTTCTTGCCAAATTAACATTACTTCCATAAAGAACTTTACACACTAAGTATATGTGTTAATGCATGAGGGTCACTTACCGTGAACTCGACTTAAGCATGCTTTTCATCTTTGTAAACCCTAATCACCTGAAAATCAAGCATAAGCAAAAAGAAAAGACATGAAAGCTAGAAATAATTGGGAAGACACCAGAAGAATAAGGGGCCATCAACAATAATCACCAGGATTTATAGGAATACATCTGATTTCATCCTCTTTAGCTATAGTTTTCTGTCATAACCATCAAAATAATAGGATATCGTAAACGAATAGTTTGTCTTTTTTCCATCTGGAAGTACTTTATTCTCATCAATTCATATATCCTTCAGAACCTCCCTTCAAGAATAAATGCATATGTAATATTAGGAAGAAAATTTTCCATAATTAAATACCAAGTTGTTGGCCAGCATTTTGTTGGACCATAACCACAGCTACAAAGTTCTCCTACTATTAAACTAAAATTGGCTAAGAATGAAAAATTCTATAAGAAACGACAGTTACAAGTTAGCCTATAAATCAACTAAAAGAGGTTGTACTGAAGAGATCAATCTATAAAACAACCCTATGGATCTATGTAATGAGTTCCCTTTGCAATCACCAAGACAATTAAAAGAAAGAACAAAAATATTGTCAAGATGAACGACTCTCCATGGATGCTGGCTTTTATTATGCTATTAATTAACAGAACCCCTAAATGTTACATCGAAAAACCTTAAATGAAACATCACTTAAGATATTAAATTACCAAACTGTCCTCCTTCTACTTTAGAAGAAAAATATTAAACTTTAAAATATTTTTGTTTACCAAACTACCCTCATTCCATTAAAAAAAACTCAATTAAAGAAAACTAATTATGATCAAACACACACACAGTCCTAACCCCTGTCCAAAACCTCGCATCTACAGCGACAAACTTCGAATTCATGTGGCTGACAAGTCTCCTTGATCAGATAATGCCATCGCGATGGGAGCATTTGAGCATGGTTGACTTTGATGGTCTTCTTCAGCATTTCATTAATGTGGGTTTTCATGAGATAATCCCTTTCGATCCTCCAGTCGAGCTATCTTCGCTTGTGGATTCTCCTCCTCCTTCTTCGGATCCAGCACCAGAGTCAGAATCAGTGCCTTCGCGTAACTATGTCACTATATTCGCCGTTGCATTTACCATTCTAGCATTTCTGAGTTTTGGCCTGCCCTAACCCGAGCCATTAGTCGACCCACTTGCATGGGACCTGGGCTGGATATCTATGGGCGACTCTTTCTTCCGTCATCCTCTTGCTTCCGGCGTCTCTCATACTCACCACTCTCAGCAAGCCCGTCTTCTATCCCGCTCTCCGTCGGCATCTTTCAGTCACCAAGTTTTGTAAGCATGAGTTCCTAAATCTCTATGGCAAAGTTTCAAGCTGGCGATTTTTGTGTTATCACTGCAGCTCCGATTTAGCTAATTGATGTTTGTTTATGTATGTGCATTTTGGGGGCATTTCGTTTATATTGTTTTGGTCACATATTAACGAAAGACCAGCAGAACTAACATCGGGAGCGAATCAAAAGAGAAAAGATGGTGAATCCATACCTTTGTTCTGTATCCTGCCTGTCGAAATTGAGATGGGTTTTCTATGATTTTTGGGATTGTAAAGAATTTTGAAATGGAAGGGAAAGATTGTCAATAGAAAATCTGTTTGTTTGTTATTTCTTGAGTTCACTTGAGTTCCATGCTTGCTTTCTTCATGTTTGCAAAATGATTATGCATGTGAGTTTTCAGTTGTCATGATGACAGTCCACTCGAAAGCCTCTTCTTGTATGCATTTCTGTGACTGTCCAATATTGTTTAACACTTTAACTTGTTTGATGAATTATCCTTGCATTTATCCTCAAAGATGTATGCTCTCCAGCTTTAGTTTAGGACAAAAGATTCATGTGCTCAATAGGTTCTCAAGTTGTCGAAACCCCAGCAATGAGATTTAAATAGTCAATAACGACCATGAAGAGGAACCCAAAAACACTGACAGCTTCAAAGCTATTCCAATGTATTCCCTGGCATGGGAAAGAAAATCGCCAGTTTATTTTGCAAAAAAAGAAAAGAATCGCCACTTTTTTGAAAAAAAAAGTTTAAAAAAAGTCCCCACTTTTTTTAAAAAAAAAATTGACAAAAATCGCCATGTTTTAAAAAAAAAAATTTGAAAAAAGTCGCCACTTTTTTAATAAAAAATTGACAAAAATCGCCAGGTTTTTTTAAAAAATATGAAAAAATCGCTATGTTTAAAAAAATAAAAAAAAATCGCTAGGTTTTTTATTAAAAAATTTAACAAAAATCACTAGCTTTTTTTATAAAAAATTGAAAAAAATCGCCAAGATGTTTAAAAAATAGCTAAAAAAATCGCTAGCCTAAAAAAATGTCAGGTCTGAAAAAACGCCAACTTCCTTACAATTTTCTTTTTTTGGTTTTTTTCTTCTTCTTTAAACATGGTTTTTAATATCAAAAAAAAAAATATATATATATATATATATATATATATATATATATATATTGTTGGAAAGGAACAAGTTTAGGGTTTATAGTTAATTGTGAAGGAGGATTTGTCATATATTTATAGGAGGATTAATTGTAACTCCTTTTAATAAAAGGATTAATTAGTAATTAAACTATTTAATAAATGTGGTATTTAGTGTTTTTTGTGTGGCATTTAGGGTCACTCTTAATTAATTGGAGTCATTTGACTCGATAAAACTAAGATCATGGAGAGATCCTTGAGTAGATTTACTGGTGAACTTCATCAACAAGTGATCCACGAATGACCTTTAAGGGGCGATATAGTTTTGTAAATCATTTTTCTTGATTCTACTTACAATACTCGTTGTATTGATGTTGTGTGATTTTCAATTGATCACTAAATCCTACCGCAAGCGCACATAGAGCTGTCAAAATGGGTTGGGCCCGTTGGGCTAGCCCACCCCGCCAGCTAAAAAAAGTAGGTTGGGTTGGTATTTCTTAGGCCCGCCACTTTTTTGGGTTGGCTCGCCTCGCCCCGCCAAATGGTAAGTTGAAGTGGGTTGTGGGTTGACTTGCCTAGAGTTGTCAAAATAGCTTGGGCCCATTGGGTTAGCCCATCCCACCACCCAAAAGAGATGGGTTGGGTTGGTATTAATTTCTTAGGCCCACCACTTTTTTGGGCTGGCTCACCTCGTCCTGCCAAATGACGGGTTAAACCTAGCCAGCATCATATACACAGCCAGCATGATTGAACCCCAAAATTAGGGTTCTAACAACAAAAATGAAAGGGGACTGAGATTTCAATTTGTAAAATAAGGATGTAAGTTGGGAAATACCTGTGGATTGTAAGGATGGACACAAACGATTTTTCTGAGAATTTGGATTTGACATGTGGAGTTCTTCGCTTCAATTACGCAGAGGGAAAGATGGAGAATGGCTTGAGAGTTCTTCAAATGCAGGAAAGTGTTTAAGAAAGGAGGGATTCTGTGTTTATACCATGAGAAGCCATCACAGGACGGGAGTCGAAACAACCAAGGTCATCATCACAGCACGGGGAATGAGGCGTCACATTAAATGATGCCTCGGGGCATGAAGCGCGTGAGGGTAATGGGCGGCAAAAGGCAGCTCGTCCCTTCAGTGTCAATCGTACCACTGGCTTGCATTCACTTATGACCCCTGGCCTCGGTGCAAATAAATGATCAAAGCATATCAAGTCTTGCCAACGACTAGATTACCAGAAAGTTCCAAGCTATCATTTGCTCCTCGCTCCGAGAAATATCCTCACTAGTCAAGGAACAGGGGGCCACTGAGCTTCCTGGCCCAAAAGGCCCAAGCATCGGTCACATGCACAGCACGCCCTCCTCAGCCACGAGCAAAACAAGTGCATTCTTCATGGTCTAAGTCCAAGTATTCAGCCAGCATTGCTCAGCCAACAAATTGCTTCGCCCTCAGATGAGCACCTCTACCCCAGAAGCTTGGGGGCCTAGTATGCTGCGAGCGGGGATTAATATACAGCGAGCAGGGTTTAAGTGAGCATGTTTATCATGCACGGTAACCCAGTAACAGTTGTTTAGGGCGTGGGTGGTTACATCCGGGAAACCCGCCACCACGTCCTATATGTGACTGTTCGGTTGGACATGGCCTTTAATGTGCCCGTTTCATACGCATAACATTTAATGAGCAGTTAACTCAGTTCTCCAGTAAGGCTATAAAAACCCCTCAAAACGAAGAAGGGAGGTACGCGATTTCTTACCTAGTACTCTGTCAAATTGCTTACTGATCGATGTATTTTATACATCGATTTTATATGCTTCTATGACTTAAATTATGCTATTTCACGAGGCTTTTGGCTACTAATATATGTTTTCGGTGAGTTTTGTAAGTTTCAGGGTTATTAGTGAAAATATGCGAAACTCCAGGGTTTTATGTGTAAATTTCAAGAAGGGCCAAAAAGGAAAAATGAAGAAGAAATGGAAGCTGTCGAATCTAGAGACCTTGCGGACGCAAGGTACATCAGACCTTGCGACCGCAAGGTAGGCACTACGGGTAGAAAGTCAAGCAACCAAAGGCCAAACACACTGGAGACCTTGCAGACGCAAGGTACCCAACACCTTGCGACCGCAAGGTGGTCAGAATGCGATATCTTCGGATATTCACACAGTGATTCGATTGGATTACAACTCCCGAGTATATATTGAAGCTAGATGCCGAGCCAAAAAGGGGGAGACGGCTGGAAGCTCTCTTTAATAGATTTTAGGTAGTTTTTAGATTGTATATCATAATTAGATTTTATAATTTCAAGTATTGAAGATCAAATCATGTATCTGATCATCTCCATGTGTTGTTCATTGTCTATAATGAACTAAATCATCCATACTTTAGGAGGTGGGAGGTAATTTGTATCGAATTTATATTTTGATTCGTATATATGATCATTCAATTCTTGTTGATTGTGTTGTTTATCAATCCCTATATTATTTTGCTTTGAACAAATGAATGTAATCGCAAATAATAAAGGCTTAGAGGTGCGGATAACTGCATGACCAATGTGCATATGTCGTATTAATCGGCTCACCAACACAATAAATTGGACCTATCGATGCACGAGAGTGATAAGTTAGGACCAGGTTCATACATGATCTAGGTGACAGATAGATCATAAATCTAGGTGACAACTAGATTGACAGTTCTTGTGCTTAGGATATAGAATGGATGAATTTTGCGGGGATGGAGGCTGAACCAATTGTTCAACAGACTATATCTGTAAGTCCAGATGGCAACGGTTAAGGCTAGAGGGGGGGTGAATAGCCTTTAAAAACCTTGAGGGTTGATTTGTAAAACTTAAAGGATTGGCAGCAGAAAACTTAGTCTTATCAGTCAGCTGAGAAATTGGTCAGCTGGCTGACACCTTGTAAATCCTTAAGCTAATAAATGTTGGTCAGCTGGCTGACACAACTGTTTTTCAAAAGAAATTATTTTTAATATTGATCACTGAAAATAGAGAGGAAATTGAAATACAAATTAACTGAACAATTAAGGAAACAATTGTTGTTAACTGACTGACACTTAATTAGTTGAAAAACTTCTTAAGTGTTAAGTCAGTTTGCAAGGATTTAAGAAGCGGCTGACAAATCAGTTGAAGTGGTTCACAGATAAACTGCTACGTCCACTACCAAGTTGGTCAGACTTGGATTTTTGAAGTGCACTAATTTTATTAAAAATCTATTTGATCTCTAATGGATCAGTGTACAACAAAAGACCAGTGTTTGGGGAGAATGATTGAGAAACAATCAAACTCGTGTGACAAACTGACTGATTTCTAAATATTTTGAAATGAATCACTCAGTGTTTGCCTAAACAATAACTAGAGAGAAATATTCAATGAAAGGTATCTAGCTAAGGTTTTCTTGGGAGATAAAGTCACAGAGAAATTGAAAGTATATAGACGTTTGACTTCTGTGTGTAAAAATTGTTGTCTTCAAAAATGCTTCTAGTGGGTATTTATAGATAGTCTTCAAAAGCAACCCGTTAGGAACACATTTTGAATTTGAAAATGTGTTTGGCAGATGCAAGATCACAAAAGATCCTGGGAAATATTTTCTAGCAGAATATCTGCCAAAAACACAAAGTGGGAAAGTGTCAGTACAAGTATATGTTCAAACAAAGAAGGAAAGACAAACTGACACTAGAAAACATTAAGATCGGCTAAAATGAATGGCTGATAGAATAATTTCGGGCTGACCAAAGATAACTTAAATTTCTTGGCTGACAATCAAGTGGAATGTTTTTAAGCAAATCTAATTATGTGCAAGATTCAACAATATCTATCTTTAGTGAACGAACCCAAGAATTTGAATGATAATTATTATGAATTGAACATAAAGAAGATACAAGTGAAACCCAGAATCCTAGATTTCCACCCACCATAAGATCTTCATATCTATTATTACTACTAATTAGTTAAACATCTAAATATAAATAGTAGTTTAGAATAGAAATAAATATAAAAACCCCCTTTAGATTAATAATTTGCTATCAATAAATTGCACTGTTCGTGATCACTTGTCTCTGTGGGTTCGACCCTTGCTTCCAATACTATTCTATAATAGTCTTGTCCACTTACAAAGGAAAAAGATTAAATAAAACATCGATCAAGTTTTTGGCGTCGTTGCCGGGGACAAGCTAGTTCACGTAGTTAGTTTGTTGGTAGCGTAGTAGTTTTTAATTTAATTTAGTTTTTAGTTTAATTTTCAGTTTTTATAAAAATAAAAATACAAAAAGATTTTATTTTGTTTTTAATAGTTAGTTTTTTTTAATATTGCTTTAAATTATTTTTATGCACGGTCGTCGATCTTTGAATCCTAAATTGGTAGAATTAAATCAAGATATAAATATTGTTAGAAGAAATCAAGAAGTCCTTGAAAATCTAGCTCCCGAGTTTGGTAATCAAGAACAATTGAATCAAGAGGATCCTCTGGTTGATCCCACAATGGAAGAAAATAATAATAATAGAAATCCTGAAAATCCAGTTGACCCAGTCAACCGGAATCAACGAGAAGAAGAACCTGCAAGAAGAAATATGGAAGTAGTGATAAATCAAAGAACTATTAATGACTTTAGTAGACCTTCATTAAATGTTGTGACATCATGTTTAGTCTTGCCAGATGCTGTAAGAAATTTTGAATTAAAAGGTCATTATTTTAATGCCATACCATCTTTTCATGGAATGCCTCATGAAGATCCTGTCAGTTTCTTAAGAGAATATGAATACATGATGAGTACTTTTCCTTTAGGAGGGTTGACTGAAGATCAAATCAAAATGAAATATTTTCCCAGTACTTTAAAAGAATTGACAAAAAGATGATTTATGAACTTAACACCTAATAGTGTTTATACTTGGGCTCAATTATATGATTTGTTTATGAGTAAATTTTACAAGCATGCATCTCTTACTGAATATAGAAAACAAATCATGTCATTCCAAAATGAACCAGGTGAAACATTCCATGAGTCATGGGATAGATTTAAAAATCTGCTCATTATGTGTCCTCATCATAATTTGGCTCAACATGTGTTAGTGCTTCAATTTTATCATGGTCTTTCGCCAGACTTACAAACTATGGTTGATAGTGCAGCTGGTGGTTCTATTAATAGAATGACACCAGAAGCACTAGAAGAATTATTTGAGATGTTAAGTATTAATTCCCAACAGAAAAGTGCTAGAAGTAAAAATAGAAGCATATATCAATTGCAAGATAATTCAAATACACAAGCTCAATTTGAAAATTGGCAAATTCAAGAAGCATGTGCTTTATGTGGATTATATTCTCATGCTACTTGATCACGCAATATTTGTGGTGATCTTGTCTTGACGATCACGTGTGAGCGAGGATGAGGTGGCGCTTTTCTTCGCCCGGTTAACCGAGAAACAATAAACACCTAAGGTGTCGGGTTGCCCGACTATAACCTCCGGTGTATGAATCGCTTTTCCGGTAGAGTTTTGGTAATAAATGAGCCGTGATAATTGTTTGATAGAGAGCTGTGATAAGAGAGTTAGAATATCGCTGAAAATTGCCTTGCCACGAATAAGGGCTCTCTATTTATACCCCGAAGTTGATGGCGACGTGGCGGTTGTTATTGGGGAGCATAAAGCGGCGTTATTAAATGCGTTGAGGGCATTTCGAGAACGAGTGGGCTGCGTGTGTCGAGGGTTGGTATTAGCGTGCGGCGGTTTTCTAGGCCTAGGGAAATGGTTTGTCGGGCGTATGATTGATCCGATGTCGAGATCGAGCGGTCTTTATGACGAAGGCTTTTGTTATTAAATCGAGTTTGAGGATTTATGAGGACTGATTTGGTGGCGAGGCCGAGGAGCCCGTGATCTGTCGGTCGGTACCGCCGGGTGGCTCGCCGTAGCCGAGGGTCATGATGCCGAGGCTAGAGTGATTTATCTTGGGGATGAGTGGTCCTATCCTCGCAACGTGTTGTCTTGCAAGTGGGACCCTCTTTATGCCGAGGGTCGGGTCCTTTTTATGCCGAGGCCAATCCTCGATTTCAATCCTCGGCCCCCCTACTTTTTGGGCATTCGAGAAGGCAAAAGTAACCGCTTCCGATGGTAGGAGGTCGGCTTCATGCTTTCGCCGAGGATGACTTACGGGTTTGCTTTGAGGTCGTTTTACGGGTTTTTCGCCGTGACGAGGCTCAAGTCGAGGTTTGAAGTTTATGGACGCCGTCGATCTGTTCAGGCGTTACGTCTTTTTCAGTCGTTCATTAAATGCGGGTTTTGGCGGTTTCTTGGTTTTGCGTTTTTGGGCGAAGCTTTTCACGCCTTTTTCCGTGTCTCGAAATTTGGGAAAATGATTACGTGGCACAGCTTTGGGCGTTTGAGTAAAAATTCGCGGGCCGACCAGTCATTCTGGCCCCGGTTAGAAACGACGCGTAGTGGGGGGTATAAAAATCACCTTTTGTTTTTCACTTTTTACCTTTCTCATCTCTCTCTAGCATATCTCTTTACCGATTTAGGCGATTTCCGGCTACATTCCGGCTTGCTCTCATCCCGCTTACCTCGTCGCTTATCCGCAAATGTAAGTGTTTTTGTTTTTCTTCCACGCCAATCCTATTTGGGTGATTTCCGCTGGTGATTCCCGACTTGTTACAGGGTTTGGGTTCTTTCTTTTTCTGGTTTTGACTTTTCCGCGCTACTCTTCTTTTTTCAGCGTATTTTTCGCTTAACGGTAGATTTCTCCGGCGATCTTCTTTGTCCTTATTTGGTACGGTTTCTTTTCCTTTGCTTTTCTTTCTAGAGTAATGTCTCGTAGGTTTCCGCTTCCGCTTTTTCCTCTTCGTCTTCTTTAGCGCCTCCATGGAATCGATAGATTATCGAACAGGGTTATCGAGAATACATTTGGTTAGGAGTCCTCCTTCTTTTCGCCTAGCAACGTGGCAACGAGGCCTTGCTTCGCCGCCGAGGACGCCTGTGAGTCTCCCGGGGCCGAGGATTTTTCTCGGGCCCTGGTGCCCTTTCAGGTGTAGTCCGCCTCAGAGCCGAGGATGTCCTTGTGCTTTCGGTCGAGAACAATGCCGAGGATGTAGACCTCGACGGTTTTGAGGGTGGCGACCGAATGACGGGCCTGAGTCCTGCTCTCGCGGTCCCGCTTGAGAGGCGTAGAGGTGAGGGTTTTGCTTGGCTTCGGGAGATTGTGGTGGACACCGTGATTCATAAGGAGACGAATCGTAGGTCCTCTTAGTTCGGAGAGTTCTCGGGTCTTGCTCGATTTCTTCGTTAGACTCGGATGGCGAGGGCCCCTTCGTTGAGTCGATCTTTGGGAAGCCTCCTCGCGGTGGTCCCATGTATAGGCAGGCGAGGATAGATGGGTGGCGGTCACTCCTCGTCAAGCGAGGTTTCTCTCATGCAGTTACGGGGTGAAGTTAGCCCTGACCGAAGTTCGGTGATGAGGTTTTTACCCTGACATTCCCCTTCGACGCCCCTATGAGATTGTTTTCAGAAGTTCAGATTGGCTTAAGTCTGATTGCTCATTTTTACCTGTGGAGCGAGTTCTCTGACTCTTTGCTAGATCGAAAGAAGTTTATGCAATGACATACTGATAGGATGGCTAGTGGAGACTAGGGCATTCTTCCAGGAAGAGATGGGTATCCGAGATTTCGATCCATGTTTACGGGGAGCTCACGAGTTCACTTGTGGCCATTTTTGAGAGGTAGTCCGCCCTCGTGTTTTCCTCCCTTCCTACTTGTTCCAACCCCAAGATTCAAATTGGCGAGGATACTTAACTCGCTAGGGCTCGGTACTTGTCGAGGGTTGGATGGTTTACCCCAGTATTCTCCGAAATGCTTCACCACGAGTGGAGTCGTCAAGATCAAAATTTGAGTAGCCCCTATCTCGGCGGCTAGTTCAACGCCGGCTATCAAGGCTTGATTCGGCGACGCAGTTCGATGTCTTTGGGAAATTCAGCTTCAAGGCCTTACCGATTTGCCCATCCGGTGTAATGAGGAGAATGCCCGCCGCTTTCCATTTTTGCTCGATCGATCCATCTATTTAACAATGTCCACGGCCGAGGTGGTCGTTGCCATGAGGACACTCTTGCCTGACACTTGCTCGCTTGTAGAAGGTCCTTGATCAGCGCATTATTTTCTCCTTCGCCGAGGTGAAGGAGGCCTTGACAATGAAATCACCAAGATTTGAGCTCGATGGTTTTTCTTGGGAGGTAAAATTACAGATTCCGCCACTTCAATGGCCCACTTCATCATTCTTCCGGCAAAGAACATCAGGCCTCAAAATTCTTCGCATGGGCAAGCGGTGTAAACCCGATTTCATGGGCTTTGAAATACGGCAGCTTTTCGCCGTTATCATTAGCGCGAGAATCACCTTCTCGATGTGCATGTACCTCTGCTTTCAACTTCGATCGCTGCATGTGATACATAGTAGATGGGTTTAAAGTCCTCCTTCCTCTTGCTCTTTTTCTGGAGTGCTATGGGCAGATTCTGCAGATAGACAAAGAGTCTTTCTTCCGTTTGGGGCTAAGTGAAGGGTAGTCGCCGAGGT
>JABEVN020001689.1:0-23944 GCA_013146195.2 Codonopsis lanceolata | reverse complement strand
TGTGTACTTGTCTCCCGAAATACTTGTTTGTAATAGGTCAAAGAGATCCATATGCGAGAAGTTGAAGAAGGTACGTTTGTTGACAAAACAAACTTTCTTTTGAAGGAGGACTTGGAAAGTTTTCCTAGTTGGCAAGCTTTACAACTTGTCTGATCGTGATGCAATAGGTAGACCATTGACAAGCCCATTTTTGGAGAGCTTGGAGAGGTGCTTGAAGTTGAGTGGTGAGGCAGCTTGTGCCATTTGTTGTCACGAACATTGTTGGCAGCTACTAGACACGGGCTTGAGAATCTCCCTAGAGATTTTAGTCCACGACATATGTGGCGACCCGACCGGATCCCAAGGCGAAATCCCAAGGTCGTGCCGCCGAGGAAACAAATAACAACAACAAGTAGCAAATAATGGGTAGGGCCATAACGGCGATACACCGACAACTCAAAACACATGCGGAGCGAAATAAAATAAAAGCAGTGGCGCCCGAGCTAACAAGCTCAAACTAAAACAACCAAAGAGATAATTAATCTCTCGGTCCAAAAATTCGATTCGCGTGCGCAACATTGGGCACGTAGAACAAACTCCTGTTATGCAATTCATATATAAGCATAATATAAACCAAGTCATCGGCGAAACTACGGTAGGAACCCAACATTAAACTAAGTCTAAGACTCTAGTCTAACAACTCAACGGCTAAAAACATGCTGGGAGAACAAACATAATATTTAACTAGCAATATATCATGCTAAACATATTCACCAATAAACCAAGCGCGACTAAAACCCGATCGGCTACCAACAACATAAGTACTAACAATTATAAGTACTAACAACGAGAAAACATATGGAAGTTTAACTACCAATATACATCAAGCACAACCACCACGGTTGGCTACCAAAAGAATAGGCTAACCACATAATTACAACATTACAATCACATAAGGTTTGCTACCCAATAATGAAGTTTACATAACTTCATCTTCCCAACGACCTCACCAAAAACAAAATAAACATCTAAGTAGCAACCTTGTCCAAAAGAACTTCCTTGCCAAAGTAACCTTCTGATTTACTTGGATCCGCTCGGCTCGGATCTAGGGAAAAACAACCAACAAATAAAAGTAAGTCACAATGACTTAGTAAGTTACTAACCATAACTTCCTACCATGGCATAATGCTCAATCATAAATAATATCATGCTATCGTCATGAAATAACCTTATAATAAATCATGTTATGGCATCCATGCTCAACATTAAATAAATATGTTATCATTAAAGTATAACATCTCATCATAAATCCATGTCAAGTCATTTCTTGTCTTAACAATAATAATTTATACCTTTGGCATAAAACAACATTCCCATAATATTCATGTGATAGCATACATGCTTAACAACATTAATCAATATGTTATCTATTAAGTATAACATGTAAGAAACCAAAACAAACATCATATCATATCCAAATTCACCAAGCACGTTATTCACTTAAGCACTTGTGAAACAATTCATATATATAAGGGATATGATACCATTACCAAAATTCCTCGCGTGTCGCTCTGCAAAAACACGTGCAAAACCCTTATGTGCCCTCGATATCCCTCTCGTAGATATCGGCGTCCCGAACAAATCTCCGCTCGAGTTCCATAGTTATCAAAGTCATGTGTATTACTACAACTAAGATAAACTACTTCCCCACCGTGGCCATCGATGGAGGGGTGTGTGCAACCCGGCACGACGATCCATCACGATCACGAATCCCATAATTCGTGAAGGCGATGTATCGACCCACCAAAGACTCAACAGGCCGACGCCAGCTGGACTCAAAACCCAAGCACAAGTAATATATACTCATATGCTCAAAACAAGTAGGTAAACACTCTACCATCAAACTAGTCATGCAATTTATCCACAACTAGCATAAACATCACAACCGAGAATCATATAAGCTCTCATAATCAAGTGTGCTTCACACACTTCAAAACTTCTTGGAGGCTCGACCTCCATGAATTCTACCCAAAATTCCGTAGGACTTAAAATTATAGTTCCTAGGATTCATACTAACCCAAAGGTTAACTCCGTTGAGTTCAATCTAAGTTTTTCCGAAAATTCAAGGAATAGAAGCTTAGGCTTCATCATCCCCCTATGTTCATAACTATCGCCAAAACCATAAACCCGATGTTCAATAAACTCACATAAACCCCACAATTTATAATTAACAATGCAATGTAACTTAGAACAAATTAGCCATCTTGTGCATAATTTCATCAAGTCATCATACCAATCATAACCTTCAAATCATGATTAAAATTTACAACATGGTTTAATATACTCTATTAAACATATAAAACATATTAATCAAGCTCACATCAATAAATTGCAAGCTAACACAAAATTAGGGCAAGGCACCCTCCAAGTATCTCAACCAAACCAACATCAATCCACATGAACAATCAACATAATCAAGTTCAATAGGCTAGTTAGAACATGAATTTCACATATATCATGGTCTCACATAGGTCAATCAAGTTCTATCATTCAATTGAAAAACCTAGGGTTCATGCTTCTTCTACAACCCTAACAATGGCTTCCATTGACCTCAAATAACACAAATGGTTGTTTCCCTAGGGTCAATGGAGCCCAAAAATCAAAGGAAGAGAGGTAGAAACTTACAAAACTTCGGCCCTACAAAGCGCCCAAACCCGAACTCAAAGATGAAGCCGTTCTTCTCACTCAACTCTCTTCAAATCTTGCGGGTTAGATGGAGAAGAAGACTCCCAGCTATGGCTTCCAAGCTTAGCCCCTTGAAACCCTAGAATCGTCTCCTCTCAAGCCCTCTCTCGCCTTGGCTGAAGTGGTCGCAGAGAACTCGAGGAAGAAGTCGCAGCTGGCCGAACTAATGAAGAGTGCCGGCTGATTTGGTTTTTATATGGGGGGATTAGTTCACTAATCAAGTCACTAATTAACCCCTAAATCTCTTAATAGATGATTAGGATTAGTATTAGGCTAATTAAGTGAGTTTAGGATAGGTTTAGATTGGGTTAAATGGGTCAAAAGTTCGGACAGCGCACAAAGAACAAAATCCGTAATCTGAATCAAGGACCCTTGCGGTCGCTTGAAGGGTGATGCGCGCATCATGCTATTTCGGCATTCCAACTTTTCGTTTCCTTGCTCGGTCCGGACTCTCCCGCATGCAATCTCGAGTCCTTCCAAGCCAAAAATGGTCTATAAATCAACCTTAATGTCCTCCAAATCATAACCCAAGCAATCAATCCTCAAACCTCAACAAAACAAGGCCAAGAACTCAGGCAGAACTCGCCCGAACGACGACCGGAAAAGTCAAACTGAAAAGGGTTAACGCTAAAATCAAACTAGCAACCCAACCGACAATGCAACAAGCATCTAACCAACATCCAAGGCATGTTAATGATGTTATAAATGCCTTCTAACAATAATCCATGTGATAACCACATAAAACATAAACCCGAGATTCAACGCATCTCGCGAAAGAAAAATGCATACGTGCATCTCAAACAACGTCAATGATCATGCTATTGACTCTAAACATATACGGGAGCTAAATGAACATATTCATGATGATTATAAGTGTATGAATTCATGCATAACACAAGCAAGCAACATTTCAGGGTTTTACATTCTCCCCTACTTTAAGGAATTGAGCCCCTAAATTCTTACCGTAGTCATCAAACAAATGAGGATATTTCTCTCGCATCTCCAACTCGGTCTCCCAAGTTGCTTCCTCGATCTCGTGATTCTTCCAAAGAACTTTCACCAATGGAATTTTCTTGCTCCTCAAAACTTGCTCTTTCGTGTCAAGTATCTTCACCGGCTGCTCAACATAAGACAAATCCGGCTGAAAAGTAATCTCCTCATACTCAAGAACATGGGAATCATCCTTAAGATATTTCCGAAGCATAGACACATGAAATACATTATGAATCTCTGACAAAGACGGCGGTAAAGCCACCCTGTATGCCAAACTCCCAACTCGCTCCAGAATCTCAAAAGGTCCAACAAACCTCGGTGATAATTTCCCTTTCTTTCCAAATCTCTTGGTACCCCTTCTAGGCGATACCTTAAGAAATACAAAGTCTCCAACCTGAAACTCCAAATCTCTCCTTCTATTATCCGCGTAGCTTTTCTGTCGACTTTGAGCGGTGAGCAATCTATCTCGAATTATTTTCACACTCTCAACAGACTGCTGAACAATTTCTGAACCCCATAATTTTGCTTCTCCAACCTCGTCCCAGCAAATAGGAGATCTACACTTCCTCCCATAAAGAGCCTCATACGGTGCCATCTCGATGCTCGATTGGTAACTATTGTTATACGCAAACTCCGCCAAAGGAAGATGTGTATCCCAACTCCCTTTAAAATCAATCGTACAAGCCCGTAACATATCCTCAAGTATCTGAATCGTTCTCTCGGTTGTCGATGAGGGTGAAAAGCTGTACTAAAGTTCAACTTGGTCCCCATGGCTTCTTGCAAAGCCTGCCAAAACCTCGATGTAAACCTCGGATCCCGGTCCGAAACAATACTAACTGGAACCCCGTGCAATCTAACAATCTCCTGCACATACAATGCCGCTAACTGACTCAATGAATAAGTCATAGCAATCGGAATAAAATGAGCCGACTTCGTGAGCCGATCAACAACAACCCAAGCGGCATCAAAACCTCTCGATGCGTGGAAATCCCGAAACAAAGTCCATCGTAACATGTTCCCATTTCCACTCCAGGAATATCCAACGGTGTAACAACCCCGAGGTCTTTGGTGTTCGCCTTTACCTGCGACAAGTGAGACACCTCGACACATAATCGCTATCGTCGCTTCATGCCACTCCACCAAATTGTTTCTTCAAATCTCTATACATTTCGTACTCCCGGATGGATAGTATACTTTGCTTTGTGAGCCTCATCCAATACAAGCCGTTTAACATCATCAAGCGAGGAACACAAACTCTACCCTTAAATGTCAAAATACCATCTTGGTTCATCGAGAACTCATTCTCTTTATTCTCACTCAAACCATCAATAATTTTCACCAACTCGGATCTTTCTTCTGAGTCTCCTTAATTCTCTCCAATAAAAGCTGGAATAGCCGCACACTAGCAAATAATACACCATGATTAACCTCGCTAGGATTCCAATCACGGACATCCTCTAACATTTTCCATTCCCGCATCATCAAACATGACAAGTGTACTTTTCTACTCAAAGCATCTGCGACTACGTTCGCCTTCCCCGGATGATACAATATAGTGCAATCGTGATCCTTCAATTTCTCCATCCATCTCCGCTGTCTCATGTTCAACTCTTTCTGAGAGAAGAGATATTTAAAACTCTTGTGGTCGTGAAAATCTCAAACTTGAACCATACAAATAATGCTTCCACTTGTGCAAAGCAAATATAATCGCCTTGAGCTCAAGATCATGCGTAGGATAATTCATCTCATACGGAGACAACTTCCTTGAAGCATAAGCAATCACTTTCCCATTTTGCATAAGCACACATCCCAATCCTTCTTTCGAAGCATCACTATAAACAACAAAATTATCACCTCCGCTAGGCAATGCTAACACTGGTGCCGTAGTCAACCTTTTCTTCAACTCTTGGAAGCTTTCTTCACATTTATCACTCCATACAAATGCGGTCTTCTTTTGAGTCAAATTTGTCATAGGCGTAGCAATCTTGAAAATCCTCAATGAATCTCCGATAATAACCGGCTAGCCCCAAGAAACTCCGTACCTCAGTAACTGTGGTCGGTCTCCTCCAATTCATTACTGCTTCAACCTTGGAAGGATCCACCGCTATCCCGGCACTAGAAACAACGTGCCCCAAGAATGAAACCTCCTCTAGCCAAAAAGCACACTTGCTAAACTTGGCGTAGAGTTGCCTCTCTAGAAGAATAGACAAAACCATCCAAATGTTGTGCATGCTCTTCCAGAGACTTAGAATACACAAGGATGTCATCTATGAAAACCACCACGAAGCAATCAAGAAAATTATGAAATACCGGTTCATTAAATCCATGAACACCGCCGGCGCATTAGTCAACCGAATGGCATCACCATAAATTCATAATGCCCATATCTCGTGCGGCCGTTTTGAAACATCTTCGGCTCTAACCTTCAAGCGATGGTACCCAAATCTCAAGTCAAGTTTGGAATAAACCACCGATCCTTGCAATTGATCAAACAAATCATCTATATGTGGCAATGGATACTTGTTCTTGATCGTTGCCTTGTTCAACTCTCGATAATCGATGCACAATCTAAGGCTCCCATCTTTCTTCCTCACAAATAATACCGGCGCACCCCAAGGCGATACACTTGGCTTGATGAAGCCAATGTCAAGGAGCTCTTGTAACTGAACTTTCAACTCCTTTAATTCCATAGGTGCCATTCTATCGGCGCCTTGAAAGTGGTGTAGTCCCGGCAATAACTCAATACAAAATTCAATCTCTCTATCCGGAGGCATCCCAAAATCCTTAGTGAAAACATCAGGAAACTCACACACAGCGGCACATCTTCAAGATTAGAAGAAGAAACCCGCTTGTCCACTCACGCAAGCAAGACTACGCAAGCAAGATACCTGTGCACCCAGCGACAACGGTTTCCTAGCCTTAAGCGCGAAATGGCGTAAACCACTCGGTGCATTATCTCCCAAAAATACAAAGTTAGGAACGCCAGGCAAAGTAAAAGTAACCCTTTTACTAAGGCAATCCACCAATGCATGATATGTGCTCAACCAATCCATACCAAGAATAACATCAAAATCACGAAGTGGTAACACCACCAAATCCGCATGCAACACATGTTTATCCACAAGTACATCGCATGCTCTATAAATATCTGAAGCTAACAAACATTCCCCAAGAGGGGTAGATACTTCAAGCACATATGGTAAAGACTGAGGCATAACACATAGCTTATCAACGAAATGTGATGCAACATATGAATGCGATGATCCTGGGTCTATAAGTGCACGAGCCTCATTACCGAAAATAGAAACGGTACCTCCAATCACTGCTGTAGACTCAGGTACACCTCTCTGATCTAGAGCAAATACGCGACCCTGCACCTTAGCTTTTCCATCGCTATCTCTCTTTGTTCCAGCTGTAGTCTGACTAGAACCTCCTGACTGATTATGCTCTTCAATTTAGGACAATCCTTCTTCATATGCCGGAAACTCCACAGTAGTAACACTCCATTGGTGCTCCATTCTTACTCCAGCACCTATCTTCTGTATGCCCAATCTTGGAACAATAAGAGCAAACCAATGCCACACTACGATCCCTCTGAGTAGATGTAGTACTAGCCCCCTTGCCACTAGACTGATTCTTCGCATGTCCATCATAATGAGATTTTCCACTTCCTTTCTTGCGATCATTGCCTCCACTAAAATTTCCACGATTACCCGATCCATGACTCCGCGAGAAGGCGCTTAGAGGCTGAGAAGAACCCGAAATAGACATAGTACGATGCTCATCAATGTCTCTCTCAATAGTGTAGGCTCTATCAACGGCCTTCCTGTACTCCACAAACTGATGAGAAAGAAGCTGTTTCCTGAACTCCGTCCTCAAACCCTTTACAAATTTCTGTGTCCTCCTGGCCTCATCAGGAATCAAATGTGTGCAATAACGAGCCAACTCGGTGAATCGGTGAATCTTGGGAAGCTGTCATACTCCCCTGCACCAAATCCATAAATTCTTTCTCTCTTTTCTCCCTGACAACATCCGGTACATAGGAAGCTCTGAACTCTCGAACGAAATTAGGCCATATCTGTGGGACTCTATGCAGTTCCCAACTCTCTCTCAACACCTGCCACCAGTGCTCTGCAGCACCCTCAAGCTTGAACACAGCTAATACAACTTTCTGTTCATCATCGCAACCCAATGGTGCAAATATTTTCTCCAAGTGTTCAATCCAAAGCTCGGCTTTAGCAGCGTCCGGCTCTCCATTAAATTGCCTCGGCTTTAACTTCACAAATCTTTCAAGCATAGAATTATCATTATGTCTAGCCTCCTGCCTCGGCCTCTCTACTTGTGGCTCTGGCCGTGGTCCTCCTTGTTGCTCCACTCTACCAAAACCTCTTTGATTCATTTGGTTCATCAAATCAAGCATCCACGATACATATTTGCCATCGCCTCATCTTGCTCTTCGGTGTTCGCGGTGGAGGAATATTACGTTGACGGTTATCGTTAGCATTTCTGCCACCGCCAATACCTCTACCGGCACCTCTACCAGTGCCACCTCCGGAACTAGCTCCTGCTCTAGTATCCACCATTAAACCTACAATAACACTCGGCGTTAATAAAATAAATCTATCACACAAACCAACCCCCAAAGCCAAGGAACCTATCATTTGAAAGCTAAATTTATAATCATAGCTCGATACCAAGCGTGACGACCCGACCGGATCCCAAGGCGAAATCCCAAGGTCGTGCCGCCATGGGAACAAATAACAACAACAAGTAGCAAATAATGGGTAGGGCCATAACGGCGATACACCGACAACTCAAAACACATGCGGAAGCGAAATAAAATAAAACAGTGGCGCCCGAGCTAACAAGCTCAAACTAAAACAACCAAAGAGATAATTAATCTCTCGGTCCAAAAATTCGATTCGCGTGCCGCAACATTGGGCACGTAGAACAAACTCCTGTTATGCAATTCATATATTAAGCATAATATAAACCAAGTCATCGGCGAAACTACGGCCGGAACCCAACATTAAACTAAGTCTAAGACTCTAGTCTAACAACTCAACGGCTAAAAACATGCCGGAGAACAAACATAATATTTAACTAGCAATATATCATGCTAAACATATTCACCAATAAACCAAGCGCGACTAAAACCAGTCGGCTACCAACAACATAAGTACTAACAATTATAAGTACTAACAACCAGAAAACATATGGAAGTTTAACTACCAATATACATCAAGCACAACCACCACCGGTTGGCTACCAAAAGAATAGGCTAACCACATAATTACAACATTACAAACACATAAAGGTTTGCTACCCAATAATGAAGTTTACATAACTTCATCTTCCCAACGACCTCACCAAAGCAAAATAAACACCTAAGTAGCAACCTTGTCCAAAAGACTTCCTTGCCAAAGTAACCTTCCTGATTTACTTGGATCCGCTAGCTCGGCTCGGATCTAGGGAAAAACAACCAACAAATAAAAGTAAGTCACAATGACTTAGTAAGTTACTAACCATAACTTCCTACCATGGCATAATGCTCAATCATAAATATATCATGCTATCGTCATGAAATAACCTTATATAAATCATGTTATGGCATTCATGCTCAACATTAAATAAATATGTTATCATTACAGTATAACATCTCATCATAAATCCATGTCAAGGCATTTTAGTCTTAACAATAATAATTTATACCTTTGGCATAAAACAACATTCCCATAATATTCATGTGATAGCATACATGCTTAACAACATTAATCAATATGTTATCTATTAAGTATAACATGTAAGAAACCAAAACAAACATCATATCATATCCAAATTCACCAAGCACGTTATTCACTTAAGCACTTGTGAAACAATTCATATATATAAGGGATATGATACCATTACCGAAATTCCTCCGCACGTGTCGCTCCTGCAAAAACACGTGCAAAACCCTTATGTGCCCTCGATATCCCTCTCGTAGATATCGACGTCCCCGAGACAAATCTCCGCTCGAGTTCCATAGTTATCAAAGTCATGTGTATTACTACAACTAAGATAAACTACTTCCCCACCGTGGCCATCGATGGAGGGGTGTGTGCAACCCGGCACGGCGATCCATCGCGATCACGAATCCCATAATTCGTGAAGACGATGTATCGACCCACCAAAGACTCAACAGACGCCATCTGGACTCAAAACCCAAGCACAAGTAATATATACTCATATGCTCAAAACAAGTAGGTAAACACTCTACCATCAAACTAGTCATGCAATTTATCCACAACTAGCATAAACATCACAACCGAGAATCATATAAGCTCTCTTAATCAAGTGTGCTTCACACACTTCAAAACTTCTTGGAGGCTCGACCTCCATGAATTCTACCCAAAATTCCGTAGGAATTCTATAGTTCCTAGGATTCATACTAACCCAAAGGTTAACTCCGTTGAGTTCAATCTAAGTTTTCCGAAAATTCAAGGAATAGAAGCTTAGGCTTCATCATCCCCCTATGTTCATAACTATCGCCAAAACCATAAACCCGACGTTCAATAAACTCACATAAACCCCACAATTTATTTAACAATGCAACTTAGAACAAATTAATCATCTTGTGCATAATTTCATCTAAGTCATCATACCAATCATAACCTTCAAATCATGATTAAAATTTACAACATGGTTTAATATACTCTATTAAACATTTAAAACATATTAAGCAAGCTCACATCAATAAATTGTAAGCTAACACAAAATTAGGGCAAGGCACCCTCCAAGTATCTCAACCAAACCAACATCAATCCACATGAACAATCAACATAATCAAGTTCAATAGGCTAGTTAGAACATGAATTTCACATATATCATGGTCTCACATAGGTCAATCAAGTTCTATCATTCAATTGAAAAACCTAGGGTTCATGCTTCTTCTACAACCCTAACAATGGCTTCCATTGACCACAAATAACACAAATGGTTGTTTCCCTAGGGTCAATGGAGCCCAAAAATCAAAGGAAGAGAGGTAGAAACTTACCAAAACTCAGCCCTACAAACTGCCCAAACCCGAACTCAAAGATGAAGCCGTTCTTCTCACTCCGCTCTCTTCAATCTTGCGGGTTAGATGGAGAAGAAGACTCCCAGCTATGGCTTCCAAGCTTAGCCCCTTGAAACCCTAGAATCGTCTCCTCTCAAGCCCTCTCTCGCGCCTTGGCTGAAGTAGTCGCAGGAAACTCAAGAAGAAGTCGCAACTTTCTGGCCGAACTAATGAAGAGTGCGGCTGATTTGGTTTTTATATGGGGGGATTAGTTCACTAATCAAGTCACTAATTAACCGCTAAATCTCTTAATAGATGATTAGGATTAGTATTAGGCTAATTAAGTGAGTTTAGGATAGGTTTAGATTGGGTTTAATGGGCAACAAGTTCGGACAGCGCACAAACCGAACAAAATCCCGTAAGTCTGTCTAATGACCCTTGCGGTCGCTTGAAGGCCAAGTGATGCGACCGCATCATGCTATTTCCAGCATTCCAACTTTTCTGGTTCCCTTGCTCGGTCCCGGACTCTCCCGCATGCAATCCCGAGTCCTTCCAAGCCAAAAATGGTCTATAAATCAACCTTAATGTCCTCCAAATCATAACCCAAGCAATCAATCCTCAAACCTTAACAAAACAAGGCCAAGAACTCAGGCAGAACTCTCCCGAACGACGACCGAAAAAGTCAAACTGAGAAGGGTTAACGCTAGAATCAAACTAGCAACCCAACCGACAATGCAACAAGCATCTAACCAACATCCAAGGCATGTTAATGATATTATAAATGCCTTCTAACAATAATCCATGTGATAACCACATAAAACATAAACCCGAGATTCAACGCATCTCGCGAAAGAAAAATGCGTACGTGCATCTCAAACAACGCCAATAATCATGCTATTGACTCTAAACAATAACGGGAGCTAAATGAACATATTCATGATGATTATAAGTGTATGAATTCATGCATATCACAAGCAAGCAGTATTTCAGGGTTTTACAGTCTAGGTTTATGGTTTGAGTGGGAATAAGGAGTATGAGTTCGCGATGAACCAAGATGGGATTTTGACTTTCAAGGATAGAGTTTGTGTTCCTTCAGTTGATGATGTGAAGCGAGTTGTGTTGGATGAAGCTCACAAGGCAAAGTATACTATCCATCCGGGGAGTACGAAAATGTATAGAGATTTGAAGAAACAATTTTGGTGGAGTGGCATGAAGCGACAAATAGCAGATTATGTGTCGAGGTTTCTCACTTGTCAGCAGGTGAAGGCGGAACACCAAAGACCCGCGGGGTTGTTGCAGCCATTGGATATCCCGGAGTGGAAATGGGAACATGTTACGATGGATTTTGTTTCGGGGTTTCCGCGTACGCGTAGAGGTTTTGATGCCGTTTGGGTTGTTGTTGATCGGCTCACGAAGTCGGCTCATTTTATTCTGATTGCTATGACTTATTCCTTGAGTCAGTTAGTGGCATTGTATGTGCAGGAGATTGTTAGATTGCACGGGGTTCCAGTTAGTATTGTTTCAGACTGGGATCCGAGATTTACATCGAGGTTTTGGTAGGCTTTGCAGGAAGCTATGGGGACCAAGTTGAATTTTAGAACAGCTATTCACCCTCAGTCAGACGGACAGTCCGAGAGAACAATTCAAATACTTGAGGATATGTTGCGGGCTTGTACGGTGGATTTTAAAGGAGTTGGGATATACACCTTCCTTTGGCGGAGTTTGCGTACAACAATAGTTACCAATCGAGCATCGGGATGGCACCGTATGAGGCCCTTTATGGGAGGAAGTGTAGATCTCCTATTTGTTGGGATGAGGTTGGAGAAGCAAAATTATGGGGTTCAGAGATTGTTCAGCAGTCAGTTGAGAGTGTGAAATTAATTCGGGATAGATTGCTCACCGCTCAAAGTTGACAGAAAAGCTATGCGGATAATCAGAGGAGAGATTTGGAATTTCAGGTTGGAGACTTTGTGTTTCTTAAGATATCACCTAGAAGGGGTACTAAGAGATTTGGGAAGAAAGGGAAATTATCACCGAGGTTCGTTGGACCTTTTGAGATTCTTGAGCGAGTTGGGAGTTTGGCTTACAGGGTGGCTTTACCGCCGTCTTTGTCGGAGATTCATAATGTGTTTCATATGTCTATGCTTCGGAAATATCTTAAGGATGATTCCCATGTTCTTGAGTATGAGGAGATTACTTTTCAGCCGGACTTGTCTTATGTTGAGCAGCCGGTGACGATACTTGACACCAAAGAGCAAGTTTTGAGGAGCAAGAGGATTCCGTTGGTGAAAGTCCTTTGGAAGAATCATGAGATCGAGGAAGCGACTTGGGATACCGAGTTGGAGATGCGTGAGAAGTACCCTCATTTGTTTGATGACCACGGTAAGAATTTAGGGGCTAAATTCCTTAAAGTAGGGGAGAATGTAAAACCCTGAATTATGGTTTGTTTGTGTTATGCATGAACTCATGCATTTATAATCATCATAAACATGTTCATTTAGCTCACTCATATGTTTGGAGTCAATAGCATGTTCGTTTACGTCGTTTGAGATGCACGTATGCATTTTTCTTTCACGAGATGCTTTGAATCTTGGGTTTGTAATTTATGTGGTTATCACATGGATAATTGTTAGAGGGCATTCATAATATCATTTACATGCCTTAGTTGTTGGTTAGATGCTTGTTGCATCGTCGGTTTGGTTGCTAGTTTGATTATAGTGTTAACCTTTCTCCGTTTGCCTTTTTCGGTTGTCGTTCGGGAGAGTTTTGCCTGAGTTCTTGGCCATGTTTGAATGAGGTTTGAGACTTGATTGTTTTGATTAAGACTTGGAGGTCATTAAGGTTGAATTGTAGACCCTTTTTGGCTTGGAAGGACTCAAGTTTGCATGCGGGAGAGTCTGGGACCAAGCAAGGAAGCAAGCAAAAGCCGGAAGGAGAATATCAGGAGGATGCGCTCGCATCACTCCTTCATGATGCGACCGCAAGGGTCCCTAAATCCTGATTACGGGATTTTGCAATCTGTTCGTGCACTGTCCGATTTTTACCCCCCTAAACCCAATTTAAACCTAACCTAAACCCATCTACTTAGCCTAAACTTGTCCTAAACATCTATTAGAGATTTTAGGGGTTGATTAGTGGATTAATTAAGAGAGTAATCAACCCACTTAAAACCAAAACCATCGTACTCTCTCACCTAGTCGGCCAAACAGAATACGACCTCTTCAGTTTGCGTCTTCTGTGAGCACTCAACAGAGAGCTTGAGAGAGAGCTTGAGAAGACGATGATAGGGTTCTTGAAGGGCTTAATCTCAGAAGCCATTGCTAGGGTCTTCTTCCCCCATTCTACCCGTGAGTTGAAGAGAGAGAGGTGAGGAGATCGACATCATCTCTTGGAGTTTCGGTTGACAGTTTGTGAGGGGCTGAAATTGGGTAAGTTTCTACCTCTCTTCCTTTTTCTTTTGGCTCCATTGACCCTAGGGAAACAACCATATATGCTATGTGAGGTCAATGGATGCAATTGTTAGGGTTTGTAGAGATGCCATGAACCCTAGGTCTTCAATTGATGATAGAGTTTGATTGAACCTATGTGAGACCTTGATTTATGTGAAATTCATGTTCTAAATAGCCTATTAAACTTGGCTATGTGAATTACCCATGGATATTGTGCTTGATTTGGTAGAGATTATTGGAAGGGGATTTTGCCCTAATCATGTTTTGGCTTACAAATTATTGTTCTGAGCTTGATTACTATGTTTTATATGTTTAGTAGAGTATATTAAACCATGTTGTATGATTTAATCATGATTTGGAAATTATGATTGGTAAGGTGAACTAAATGAAGCTATGCACAAATTGATGAAATTATTCTATGTTGCATTGATAAATGTTTTATTGGGTTTATATGAGTTCATTGAACTTGGGATTATGGTTATTGGCAATAGTTATGAACATAGGGTGGATGTTGAAGCCCATGCTTCTATTCCTTGAATTTTCGGAAAGTTTAGATTAGACTCAACGGAGTCAACCTTTGGGTTAGTATGAATCCTAGGAACTATAATCTTAAGTCCTACGGAATTTTGGGTAGAATTCATGGAGGTCGAGCCTCCAAGAAGTTTTGAAGTGTGTGAAGCACACTTGATTATGAGAGCTTATATGATTCTCTATTGTGATATTTATGCTAGTTGTGAATGAAAAGCATGACTAGTTTGATGGTAGAGTGTTTACCTACTTGTTTTAAGCATATGAGTATATATTACTTGTGCTTGGGTTTTGAGTCCAGCTGGAGTCGGTTTGTTGAGTCTTTGGTGGGACGATACATCGTCTTCACGAATTGTGAGATTCGTGATCGCGATGGATCGCCGTGCGGGGTTTGCACACACCCCTCCATCGATGGCCACGGTGGGGAAGTAGTTTATCTCAGTTGTAGTAATACACATGACTTTGATAACTATGGAACTCGAGCGGAGACTGTCTCGGGGACGTCGATATCTACGAGAGGGATATCGAGGGCACATAAAGGTTTTGCACGTGTTTTTGCAAGAGCGACACGCGCGGAAGAATTGGTAATGGTATCATATCCCTTATATATGAATTGCCTCACAAGTACTTATGTGAATAATGTGCCTTGTGATTTGGATATGATGTGATGGTTGATTTGGTTTCATAAATGTTATACTTTATAGATAACATGTTGTTTAAGGTTGTTAAGCATAAATGCTTAAACATGAACATTATTTGAATATTGTATTATGCCAAAAGCATGAGTTGTTATTGTTAAGCTTATAGGCCTGACATAAATATTATGGGAATGCTATGTTATACTAATAACATGAATTATTATTGTTAAGCTTATAGGCCTTGACATGTAAATTATTGGAATGCTATGTTATACCAATAACATGAATTATGATCGTTAAGCATAAAATGTCTTGACATGGGTTTTGGTGAAATGTTATACTATAATGATAACATATGTTATTAATGTTAAGCATGGATGCCATAACATGATTCTTTTATAAAAGGTTATTATGTAAAGATAGCATGATGTAAATTATTATTGAGCATTATGCCATGATAGGAAGTTATGGTTAGTAACTTACTAAGTCTTTGTGACTTACTTTTATTTGTTGGTTGTTTTCCCTAGATCCGAGTCGCACGAGAGGATCCAAGTAAATCGAGAAGGTTGCGTTGACAAGAATTCTTTTGGCAAGGTTGCTACTTAGATAATTTATTTTGCTTTTGGTGAGGTCGTTGGGAAAGATGAAGTTATGTAAACTTCATGTTGGGTAGCAATCCAAATTATGATTTGTAATATTGTAATTATGTTGTTAGCCTATTCTTTTGGTAGCCGACAAGTAGTAGTCGTGCTTGATGTATATTTGTAAGATCCCGATTCCCGGTTAGCTTGAATTGCGTGCAAAGCTCGCATTTCCTCTTTCGTTGATTGCTCGTTTGGTTTGTGAGAGAGTCTAAATGTGTATGAGAGATCACAATAAGACTAAAACACTCCTAAGAAATGTCATATAGTGGTTGACTTGTTAAAGTCAAAAGTCGTAACCCGACGATAGTCGAAATGCGACGCGATTGAGAGTTTATTCGGGTTTTGTGTTCTGGACCTCGATTTGGTCCCAGATCTTTACATGATGATTAAATAACATGTTTAGATGTGTTAGACTTATAATTGGATGTATTCCATAAGTCTCGTGAAGTTTTGACGCCTCGAGAATAGCAATTCTCCTTATCGCGTAGTTTGAGATTTAGCCGGGCGAACGTCTCGTCTTTTGGGAGCCTATTTCCCCTATCTGTTGTTAATCATCTGAGAGGCATTCAGGCCTATTTTGTAGCCCTAATAGGTGTTTACAATCATGGGTTATTACCCGTCGGTTTGTGGTTTCATTTGACGTTTCGATAGTAAGTTGTTACGTCTTGCGCCGGTTTTGCCCCGGGTTGTTTCGGGTGTTGTTTTTGGGAGTCTAGACCTACTTTAAAATTGATTTGAGACTTGGATGGATTAGTTTAATGTTTGAGGACTTTAAGGGTTCAATTGTGAGCCATTTCGAAGCTTTAAGGCACGAGGATGCATGCGGGAACGACCGAAACCGAGCAAGGAATCAACAAAGGAGTGTATAGTGTAAAGGGGAGTGATGCGGTCGCATCACATGAGACCAAAGCGACCGCAAGGGTCCCTTGGCAGCCTGTTACGGGATTTTGCAATTTTCTACGCAATGTCCGACTTGTACCCTCTTAAACCCATTCTAAACCTAACTTAAACCCATTTACTTACCTTAATACATGTCCTAATCATTATTAGTGAGATTAGGGGTTGATTAGTGAGTGATTAAGGGGAATTAATCCCCCATATAAAACCCAAAACTCACGCACTCTCTCTCATTCTGTTCGGCCAAAGCAGAATACGCCCCCTTTCCCCTTTGTGTCTTCTGTGAGCATTCAACAGGGAGCTTGGGAGAGACGATTCTAGGGCTCTTGAAGGGCTGATCTTGGAGGCCATTGCTAGGAGCTTCTTCCTCCATTCAACCCGCGAGTTTGAAGAGAGAGAGGTGAGGAGAAACGGCTTCATCTCCTTGATGTCGGGTATGGCAGCTTGTTAAGGTCTGCAATAAGGTAAGTTTCTACCTTAATTCTCTTGCTTTTGGGCTCCATTGACCCTAGGGAAACAATCATTTGTGATATTTGAGGTCAATGGAAGCCATTGTTAGGGTTTGTAGAGAAGCATGAACCCTAGGTTTTCAAATTGATGATAGAATTGGATTGACCTATGTGAGACCATGATATATGTGAAATTCATGTTCTAACTAGTCTATTGAACTTGATTATGTTGATTATCCATGAGTTTTGATGTTGGTTTGGTTGAGATACTTGGAGGGTGTTTTGCCCAAATTTGGTTTAGCTTGCAAAATTATTAATGTGAGCTTGATTACTATGTTTTATATGCTTAATAGAGTATATTAAACCAGGTTGTATGATTTAATCATGAATTGGGAATTATGATTGGTAAGGTGAGCTAAATGAAATTGTGCTCAAAATGATGAATTTATTCTATGTTGAATTAGTGAAGGTTTTGTTGGGTTTATGTGAGTTAAACGAACCCGGGATGATGGCTATTGTTGATAGTTATGAATATTGGGGGAATTGAGACACATGGCCTCTATGCCCTAAAATTTTAGAAAGGGTAGATTGGACTCGACGGAGTCATTATAAGTTCGATCATGTGCTAATTGAACTTGGGTTGAAATCCTACGATAATTGGATTTCGTTTGGTTAATGGAGTGAAGAACATAACTTCCAAACTTTAAATGGTTGGTGATTGAGATGTGTTTTGTGGATTTTTAGTCTTGGGAATTAGGCCCGAATGACTATTGAGATTTGGTTATAAACCTTAAGAAATTATTACGGTGTGAATTTATAGAACACATAAAGAATGAAATGTGTTAGTAAGACTCAACGGAGTCGTAATAAGGCCAATAAAATGATAAAGAGCCTTGGGTTGAAACCCTACAATGTTTGGGTTTGCTTGGGTTGTGTTTGTGCACACCGGGTTTTTGGTTGTGTCCTATGGCGACACTTATGTTTTGGAGACTAGAAATACATTTTAAGCATGCTTGTTAGAGCATGGGACAATAGAGACCCACATAAGGTCATGAGATTATTTAAGAGAAGATTAAGAGAGAATCCTCTTCTCAAGGATTTTTGTTGCGTGTATATGAAAACATTTGTGAGAAAGTGACTACGGAGTAGTCATGTTGTTCGTGAGTATGGAATTGGTAATGTCGATCATGTATGACGATTAGGACTATGATTGAGTCCGGTATACTTAAAATAAAGACTAAATAATAAGTCTTGAATTGTGGATATTTTGAGACTAGCGTAGTAGTCTTGTTTTGGTTTGAGTTGAGGATTATGGAAGACATCACATTATATTTTATTAAGCTTGTAAGCTATGCTTGAATGGGTTAATGACTTGAGGAATAATGAATACCTCAATAAAGTAGTTCTTGAACTAAACTTGTAAGTTAGTTGAACACAATGGTTATATGCAAATATATATGCATTGTTCATGATGTTTGGTAGAGCATTATGTCCTACTTGATTTTATGCAATTATATGCATGGTTTATGAGATTTCGTAGAGCATTATGTCCTACGTGGTTATATGCAAATATGTGCATGGATTATGGGATTTTGTGGAGCATTATGCCCTATTTGTTTATGTGCAATTATGTGCATGGTTTATGAGTTGTTGTAGAGCATTATGTCCTACATGATTTAATGAGTCCGATAATAATGAATTTGGTCTCATTGGTTTAGACAAGTAAATATCTACTTGAAGCGTTTGGTTTAAAGTCCACCGGGTTTTGGTTGTTGTGTCAAGCAATGGGACGATTCATAGCCTTTGGGAACAATCGCTATGAATCGCTGCATTGGGTCCTTTTCTCCTCACTATTTGGCCAATAGTGGGATGTGATCTCGAAGTTATGCCATCTAGCCCGACATCGAAGCTCTCATTTCTCATCCTAGGTTGGATGAATGTAACGAGTACTCATTAAGGGAAACCGATGAGTTGAGATTATTTTGGGAGGAAACCCTGTGGTATTATTGATTGGGAATTGAGCCCGAATCATGGTTTGAGATTTGATATCATGGTAAGTTGGTTGGGTTTTGAACCCGGATTTGATAGTAACGGTTCGATTACGTTTACTGTTACACATGTTTATTTATGAGCATTTATATGAAAAATAATATGCTACTTGGTTTATGTGCTTTAAAAATTAAGTACATGTTTTATGATGGTATACTAGCATGATACCATGATTTTATATGATTGTGCATTTATGCCATGCCATGTCATAATATGCCACATGTTGCATTTAGAAACTTATCGGGTCATTATGACTCACTTCGTGATTGTTTTCCCTAGTGTGTGCAAAGTGATCCCGTTAGTACGCCGCAATGCCGGATAACGACTTTTAGCAGTGGTCTTCCAAGTCAAAAGCTTGGAGTTATTTATTATTATGTTGTATTTATTGTGAGGCTCGAATGTAAAGTTATGTAGACTTTACTTGGGTAGATTGTAGTGTTATATTATGGTTGTGTATTTGGGAGCCGGTTGTATTGTCCGAGCATTTGTACCCTTAGTATTTATTTCCTTTGTCGCTTCGAGCATGTGTGGCTCGCTTATTCTAGTTGTGGTATATTGTTGTTCCTACCTCCGATAGTTTTAGTCGTGAGGTTTGGTTGGTGGATTTAGCATTGATTATATGGTTATAGTGAATTGTTCCTCCCGCATGTTATAGCCGCTGAGTGTTGTTTATCGCTGGGATTTTGCCTGCTTCGCCTTGGTTGCCGATGGTTTGTTGTGCGTGTCTAATGTTGCGCCACGCGCTGCCGAATTTTTGGGCCGAGAGATTTACTATCTCTTTGGTTGTTTTCATTTCAGAGCTTGATAGCTCGGGTCCCATTATGGTTTTGCTTCCGCAGTTTTAGGTTTTGATTTTTCCTCATTGCCGTTATGGCTTTACCTTCCTGCTTTGAGCTTGTTGGCTCGCCTTTTGACTCGCACCATTATGCTTAGCGTGTGTGCTTGTCTGCCTCTTAGTTTGTCCTCGATGGCACGACCTTGGGATCTCGTATGAGATCCGGCCGGGTCGTCACGCTTGGTATCGTGAGCTATTGGTTAGCTATTTCGCCAGATAGGTTCCTTGGCCTAGTTGGGTTGGGTTTATTGTTGAGATTTTTAACGCCGAGTGTTCCTTGTAGGTATATCATGTCGTGGGCTTGGCGTCGCGTGGAGCTAGTTCTAGCGCACTGCTCGAGTACCGCTCGTGGTTATGAGAGAGGAGAAAATGTTAATGATCCTCGTGTGACTCCTCAACAAATGTTTAGAGGGAGAATGATTCCACTATACTTGGGAGATTCTTGAAGTTGGAACCCGAGGGCTTCGATGGAGGCCCGATGCTTCTAAAGCCGAACATTGGTTAGAAAGCATGGAAAAGATTTTTGACGCATGGGTTGTACATCAAAAGAGATGGTGACCCTAGCAAAGTTGTTTACCTTGAGTGGTGTGGCCGACCATTGGTGGCACGTGTTACGAGATAATTGGAGACACTTTGGAGTGCCCCAAGTGTGGGAAAATTTCATACCGGAATTTAGGGCACGCTTATTCAGAGAGTTCGGAAAGAAGAGAAATGGAATTTATTGCGCTTAGAACAAGGAGATATGATCGTGGCTCAAGATTCAGCGAAGTTCACGAGTTGGCTCTCGTTATCGTGGTTACTTAGTACCGTAGATGAGGCTAAGAAACCCACCGGTTTGTAAAAGGCCTAAAGATGAAGTATCGTAAAAGGCAGCTTATTCCCTTACGGCTCACTGAGTACCGAGATGCCGTGGATCGTGCTTATGCGATGGAGTTAGACTTCGAGGAATATGCTCAAAAGAGAACCTCGAGCTGTTAAGAGTGATGATAATATTGGGAGGCAAGTAGCACCTCGTAAAGTTAATCAAGGAATCACACGCATCGGTAGACGTAGTGATGTTCCTACCTCTAGTCGGAGACGACGAGGCGGTGAGTTGATATGTAATTTTTGTTCGAGGACAGGACATGCCGAGAACAGATGTTGGGGCAAGGCAGGAAAGTGCTTTGCTTGTGGTGGTGATCATGTTCGTAAGGATTGCCCGAAGATGAGGGTTAATCGGCTGGGGAGTACTAGTCGACAATCTAGTGGCTCCAAGAGAGATGGTGATGGTCGACCTAGAGTTTGAGGTCGCAGGCGCGCGGCTGGCCATTGGAGTTTTGAAACCTATCCGAATAGGAAGGCATGCTCGTATATATATATTATACCGCTACTACTATTATTGTTATTATGAGTACACGTCTTATCGGTAGCTCATGTGCATTCATACATACATTACATGGTGTATTGCATATTGTTGGTTTATTGTTTGATTGGGGATAAAGCCCCAATGAGATGCTGGTTTGTGGTATTGTTTGATTTGTGAATTTCCGGTAGGTAATCACACATGGTTTGTGGATTCTTGTGTAGTCTATATATTTATAGGACTATACTATATATAAAGAGCATTGAGGATGAATTTGTGTTACGATGATAGTAACCAATGGTTTTATGGGGTTACGGTTTTGTCGGCCTATATTAAGAGCCGGGGTATGAATATTTGTATATATATGTATATATATATGAAGCATGAATGGTATGATGATATTTGTTGGTTTGATATGATACTTGTATATCCTATGGGGATATGTTTAAGGTGATGAATAATATACATCTATAATATTGTTTATGATTATTATGCGAGTAGGATACACTCGATAAGTGCGAAGGTTAAGAGTGGCGATCTATGGGTTGATTTTAGTGCGTGAACAAGTATGATGTTTCACCGCAATTTTTGTTGAAGTTTTGGTGTTTTGGGGACGTTAGAATATACGTCGGTGGTAGCTTTGGTCTAGAGCTTAAGAAAGGTTGGAATTGTGGAATATAGACGTTACGACTACTAGTAGCCGAGTCGGTGCGTGGTGACTTCTAGCGAGTTTTCATGGTTGCGTGCTAGGTGCACGAGTTTTGTGGTAAAATATGATTGTTGTTTGTCAAGGTAATAGACCTTGTTACTTGACTTGATTTTATTCAGTTACGTGCATTAGTTGTAGGGAACACCTACTTGATGCATCTACATCGTAGCATATTAAATTCTAATTTCATAATTGTTATCTCCTGCTCATTCATTTCCTTAGCGTAGGAGACTATTAAAGGATGCTTAAAACCTTTTTATCATGAACCTTCGCATCCTTGCAACGAAAGCTTTTGAATATCCAATTTAGCCTACCCTAAATTGGTGATCAAAAGTGATCGTTGTTGGACTAGGATTGGTATGAATTGTGGTAGAAATCGACTATACCCATTACCAAAAGGAATGGACCTAAATGAAAATAATTTTCAAAACATTTCATTGTTGTGCTCTTATGTGTTTTACCCGCGATAGGGAAATCGCGAGTATTATTTGCGTGACTTGAAATGTCAGCATGATTGCCTCTGATTTGGTTGAAAATTGCTCTATAGGCAATTATTACTTCTTGTGACTTAAGGTCTGTTATGCACGAATTTTATGATGTGCCCCGGAACAAATAGTTTCCGTAGTTGAAGGTTATGATGTGCTTGAACTTGTTTCATGTTAAACGTTGAGGTTTGTGTATGAGATTGGTTAGTATGGTTCATATGTGTTTTCGTGACTCGAAAATGAGTCATATTATTTTCAATCTAAAAGAGTTTAATGTTGTTGTGTCTACGAGAGGTCTAGAAACCTGAGTTGGGATCACGGTAGTTTGATCCTCATATACTTGGTTTGGTTATTGTGATGGTAGACTCGGAGACTGAGTCTAGGTTTATGGTTTTTGAGCATCGAGTGTTCACTCGAGATTGTGAGACACCGTAGTGGTGTCTGGGTATTTCATGTTGGGATTATGACCTAGCATTGGTTTGAGATACGGTTTAGAATTCGACTAATTCTTTTTAAGGGGAGAGGATGTAAGATCCCGATTCCCTGCTAGCTTTGAATTGCTGCAAAGCTCGTGATTTCTCTCTTTCGTTGATTGCTCGCTTGGTTTGTGAGAGAGTCTAAATGTGTATGAGAGATCACAATAAGACTAAAACACCCTAAGAAATGTCATATAGTGGTTGACTTGTTAAAAAGTCGTGAACCCGACGATAGTCGAAATGCGACGCGATTGAGAGTTTATTCGGTTTTGTGTTCGACCTCGATTTGGTCCCATCTTTTTTATGATGATTAAATAACATGTTTAGATGTGTTAGACTTCTAATTGGATGTATTCCATAAGTCTCGTGAAGTTTTGACGCCCGAGAATAGCAATTCTCCTTATCGCGTAGTTTGAGATTTAGCCGGCGAACGCCTCGTCTTTTGGGAGCCTATTTCCCCATCTCGTTGTTAATCATCCGAGAGGCATTCAGGCCTATTTTGTAGCCCTAATAGGTGTTTACAATCATGGGTTATTACCCGGCTTGTTTGTGGTTTCATTTGACGCTCGATAGTAAGTTGTTACGCCTTGCGCCGGCTTTTGCCCCAAGTTGTTTCTGTGTGTTGTTTTGGGAGTCTAGACCTACTTTAAAATTGATTTGAGACTTGATGGATTAGTTTAATGTTTGAGG
>JABEVN020001688.1:0-23944 GCA_013146195.2 Codonopsis lanceolata | reverse complement strand
AAGTTGACGGCAACTCATCCACACATCTTCCTGCCTTATCTTCAAGATTTTTTTTAAGGACATGCATGACTTGCTTATTGGCAGCTTCAGCTTGTCCATTACCTTGAGGATATGCCACAGAAGACTGCCAGTGTTTCACGTGTATCTGCTCGCAAGCTTTTGTAAACTTCGGCGAGTCCCATGACCGAAACTATTGCTCGGGTACCCCAAGCGGCACCATATGCTCGTGCACAAAAGTCGATCACATTAACCTCAGCGATAGTCGCGAAAGGCTTAGCCTCTACCCATTTAGTGAAGTAATCCACAACTACCGCATATTTAAACTTGGAGCGAGCCAACGGGAAAGGACCAATTAAGTATATACCCCACATACCGAACGACCATGCTGCCACCACAGGAGTCTGCTCGGTAGAAGGTAATCGGGGTATATCAGCGTAACGTTGACACTTATCACATCGCCGAACATACATTTCTGCATCTCTCCTCAACGTAATCCAGTAAAATCCTGTAGCCAAAACTTTTTCTGCCAACGAGCGTTGACCCGGATGCCCTCCACATTTTCCCTCATGAATTTCACCCAGTATGCCCTCGGTCATCTCTGGTCGCACACACCTAAGCAAAGGTCTAGTATATGATCGCCTATAAAGAACTTTATCCAGAACAACATACCGACATGCTCGCTTCTGAATAGTTCGAGCTTCCATCATGTCTTCGGGCAACGTACCCTGCTCGATGTAATCCTTCAGATCATCTATCCGACACTTTGCAGCAGGCTCAATGTCCATGATCACCTCCTTCTCTATCACTGGGATCTCTAAATACTCAATCATGACCGCTGGATGCAAAGATTGAATTTCGTCCTCGACCATCTTGGAAAGGTAATCTGCGCGCATATTATCCTTGCAGCCAATTCGCACCAGCTCCCAGTAATCAAAATCCTTCAAAACCTCCTTCACCATGGTACAGTAGTGAACCGGAACTGGATGATGGACAACATAATCACCCTTGACTTGGTTCACGACCAATTGCGAATCACTGTAGATTATTATCTCGCGCACTCCTACGTCTTGCGCGAGCTCCAGCCCCGCGATCAAAGCCTCATACTCTGCTTGGTTATTTGATGCTGGAAACTTGAAACGCAAAGCCTCTTCAAATTCCACATCCTGCTCGGGTGGAACTAATACAAGACATGCTCCACTTCCAAACCTGCTAGTCGAGTCATCCACATGTAACTCCCAACAATAATCTGGACGAGGCTGTTGAATAGGAACATTCGTTGAGGCAATCTGAGCAGAAACTTCTTCCTTGCATGAATCCTTGAAACTAGTCTCAGCCACAAAGTCTGCTAAAGCTTGTGCTTTAATTGCTCGTCGAGGCTGATAATCAATCTCAAACTCAGTCAATTCAATAGACCAAGTGAGCAAGAGACCAGGGGAGTCGGGCTTGTGCAGAATTTTCCTGAGAGGTGTGTCTGTATACACAATGATGGGATGTGCAGAGAAATAAGCTCGAAGTTTCCGAGCGGTAACAACAAGCGAATAAGCCAATGTTTCTGCATTAAAATAACATCCTTCCACCGCGGTGAGGGCCTTAGAAACATAATACACAGGTTTTTGGAGATAACATTCTTTCCTAACTATACGGTGGCTACGGATGCGTTACAGCAGCGCGAGATACTAAACAAATTCTCTAAACAAATTCTCTCAAGGACCGGGTACGCTTAACAAAGGAGACTGTCCCAAATGTACTACCAATTGCTTGAAAGCCTCTTGACATTCTTTCGTCCATTCAAACCCTTTGTTTCCTCGAAGCACCTTGAAAAATGGCAGGCACCTTTCTGCCGACTTGGAAATAAAGTGACCAAGGGCTATAACCCGACCATTAAGCTTCTGGACATCCTTGATGCAGCGAGGAGGCTTCATTGTGACCAATGCCTTAATTTTTTCCAGGTTGGCCTCAATACCTCTTTCATTCACCATGAATCCCAGGAATTTGCCTGCCTTTACCACGAACACACATTTACTCGGGTTAAGCTTCATGTTGTTCTTCATGAGATTGTTAAAGGTCTCTTCCAAATCAACAGTATGATCATGCCCTTTGGTCTTCACCACCATATCATCGATGTAGGCCTCCACATTTCTGCCAATCTGCGAGCTGAAGACCTTGTTCACCATCCGTTGATAAGTAGCTCCTGCATTCTTTAAGCCGAATGACATCATCTTATAGCGATAAAGAGCCCACTGCTTCGAACCTTGATCAGGCTTTATCATTTTTGTTCATCTTCACTTGATGATACCTCGAATATGCATCAATGAAACTCAAGAACTCAAAGCCTGCTATAGCATCCACCAACTTGTCGATGCGAGGAAGAGGATAGCAATCTTTCGGGCAAGCTTTATTGAGGTCGGTAAAATCCACACACATCCTCCATTTTCCATTTGACTTTTTGACCATGATTACATTAGCCAGCCAAGTCGGATAGTGTATCTCCTCAATAATATCTGCACTGAGCAATTTCTCTACCACTTCCTTGATCGCTTTGTCCTTTTCTGCAGAATACACTCTAGGCCTCTGTTGAATTGGCCTAAAAGCTGGATCCACGCTAAGGCAGTGAACTGCAACATCCTCACTAACCCCTTGCATATCTTCTGGCCTCCACGCGAACATATCCAAGCTACCCTGGAGCTGCTTGACCAAGATAGCCCGAGCCTCAGCTGACAGTGCTCTGCCAATCTTTATTTTTTGCTCGTGGTAATCAGAGTTAATGACAACCTCTTCAAGCTCGTCTTGAGCTATAAATTTTGGTTCATCTCGCATTTGAAGCGTGTCACATTCTACTTTTTCTTCTTCTTCAGCCTGAGTTTCCGCTGCATCAAGCTGGTCTAGCTCCATATCCACAGCTTGCTCGGCTTGTCCCCCCGACCCCACTGTCGACAAAGGACAAGTGACCTCCTCCAAATCATGTTGCTCATCTGGTTCCAAGCCCTCGCTGACCAAGGCAATCGTTGAAGGTCCCACAGTTACATGAGATTTTTCCTTGGTGCTGATGATAACTTTCTGCTCGCCATCCTCCAAAGTCAACTTTTGCTTTTTCCTCTGACTATCCCGTACATACTCCAGCACCGCTCGGGGCTGACTCTTCAATACCCCTTAGTAAAGCCCTCCAAAGTCCCTGCATAAGGCTTGAGGCATTCATCCTTCAGCTCTAAGCCCTAGAAACAAGAGTAATACATCACATCTCTACAGGCTCCAGTATCCACCAAAATTATGTGCCCAACCCAGCCATCGACTAGAGCAGAAACAATCAAGGACTGTTCACCCGCCACATTACTTGCCAGCTCACTGCGAGTAAACTGTATTGACTCTTCTCCTTCTTGGAGAGTGGTTGGGTGATCTACCACCTTTGACAAAGAGTAAATCTGCTTGCCGAGCTGAGTGGGTGTGAGCTCTTCATCCATAATGACATTTATTACCCCTCGAATTGGGAGTGCATCTCTTCGGGGAGCATCCCCCTTGTTATTCCCATCTCTCTTGAATCGGTCCAATCGGCCTTCATTTATCAACTTCTGAATGGCCTTTTTCGGCGGCCAACATTCCTCCGATATATGCCCATAATCATCATGATAGGCACACCTCTTAGTCCGATCCCCGGAATCTGCCGTCTTAGGATTCATACGAGGTGGCCGAGGAAGCTCATCTCAGACCTCGTACATTATGTCTTCCCGCAATGTGTTGAGCGGGGTGAGATCACTCTCTCGAAGAAATTCCCTTGGACGATCATATCGTGACTTGCTTCTGTTATAACCACTGCCTGCACCCTGGCCGCTATCCTTGGGATTAGCCACAGCTCCCCCAATCTCGGCACTTTCTTTCTTTTTTTCCTTCTTCGCGGTCTCCCCCGCGCACCATTTTTGAGCCCTCATCAACATCTCAGCCTGTGTCTTGGGCTCTCGCATGCTCAACTCAGACCTCAATCCACCTTCTCCCTCGAGCAAACCTCTTTCAAAACACAAAGTAACCTCCTGCTCGGACAATCCAGGAACTTGCTCGAGCATTTTTGTAAACCGCTCTAAATAACTGGCAGTCAATTCATGAGCTCCCTACTTAACTTTAGATAAGTCAGCCCTTGTCTTTGCAATAGCTCCCGAAGTACCAAAATCTGCTAAAAACTTTGCCCTCAAATCTACCCAGTTATTGATTGATCTGCGAGGTAGAGCTCTCATCCAAGCCAATGTTTTTCCTTGTAATGAGCCCACAAAAGCTCGGATTTTTAATGCCTTATCTGACGTCACTAGATCAATCTGGGACTCGAATGACATAAACCAATCTCTCACCTTTGTCTTCCCTGTCTACTACTTAACATTTGGGAAGATGCGTTCTTGTGCTGGAGGTGCATTCTCAATCCAAGGGGCCAAAGGACTAGCTGACGTTCCCAAAAAATTCTCATCTAAGGCCTTGCCCTGTTCCCATGCCTCCATTCGGCGCTTCAAGTCCTCAAACTCTTGCAGATTAAAGGTTGTAGGCAAACCACCCACGAGCTGAGGCTGCATCCCTGGCACAAAAGGGGCCTGTGGGGGTCCCATAGCTCCCGTAGCTTGAGCAACACCCACGGCCTACGCCACTTGTGCCTGGGCTACACCTGCGAGCTGAGGCGCTGGCTCGTTAGCCACTAAATTTTTCTGTGCATTTGACTGATGAAATTCCCTCATTTCTCTAGACTGATGTGACAGATGGACTTGTGACCTTCTAGGAGAAGGTGTCCGATAACGGCGAGCATGAGACCTCCTGGGAGATGGATTGCGATGATTGTGAGAATGCGATCTTCGCGGGGATGGTGAACGAGGATGACGGGGATGCGACCTTCGTGAAAAAGGTGATCTACGATGACGGCGAGATTGTACTGAATCCTCTCCCGTTCGGGGTCCCAATCGAGAATGCACACTAGGAACAACCCTGTGACTGGCTCGACCCTCTTGCTGGCTTCGCCCCTTGTTGGATTCTTGTTCACGTTGTTGTAAGGGGACTTGTACTGGATATAAAGGATTTCCCCCGGTTCTTGACCCACTTGCTGCTTGACTCGGTGCAGGCAAACCAGGTAGGGGCTCCAATTCAATGGGCAAAGGTGGCTTACCCATTGCGATTAGCTGCAAGTTCAGCTGGTGCATTTGCCCCAAGTATATTGCCCTTTGGCGTAACGCCTCTTCCCAGAATTTATTAGCCAAGCCAACAGCAACCACGACACTCCTTGCTAATGAATCCAAGCCTCGCCATTGATTGAGCTGATGACAGGCATTGTGAGGTGGTGGATTATTGCCAACCGGAAGGTTAAGACTAGGAGTTTCCGTGTGCACCTCTTCCTGGTTACCGCTGTTAACACCATTTTCTGCCATAATAAAAGCTTGTGATTAAGAAACAAAATTTCACTTAAGAAAAACGTTTCCCGACAACGGAACCAACTGATGCGTCCAAGATTATCAAGGACATACTGGGCTTCTCAAAATGGATATCTGGCTTTCAATCTATCCAAAATCTTCACGGCCCAACCCTGTAAAGCAAACAATAATAGTAAACTAGACAAGGGCTCTCCCTGCAAAAGCCCTCCGGCGTGAGAATTAGCTTAACAGTCAACTGAGTAAACAAATTGACATAGTTTTGCATTGGTATGAAAATCACGTACCTCCCTCCTTTGTTTCGGGGGGTTTTTATAACCTGTGCTGGAGACCAAATAACTTCCCATTAAATGTAATGGCGTGCATGGCGGGTGTATTAACTGCCATGTTTATCACAACGGCCAGACAATGAATGTGGAGGCGAGTTTCTCGGGGATAACTACCCACGTTCTGGATGACCGTTACTTTATATAATTGAGCATGGTGAGTCTGCTCGCTGAAAGCTTGACCGTTGGGTGCTGAGCCCCCAGCTCGCTATTTATTTGCCCCCTGGGTGAGCCCCCAGCTCGCTATACACGTTGATTTGGTGCTTAGCCCCCAAATCTTAAACATACATCTTTAATGACCAAAAGCTTGGACGATGCCCGTTTTACCATTGACTTGGATCTTTACATACACATGCTCTGCTTGTGATTGAGGGCAATGTGCCAAGCACGTGACTTATGTTTGGGCCTATTGGGCCAAACAGTTCAATATTAAAAAAATGATTTATCAGATTATGTTTCTCTTTTTGTATTATATATTATTATATATATCAATATTTCTTCTTTTTGCAAAAAGGGATACATTTCAAAAGTTATATTATATAAATTGACCGAATATAATCGATAATTTTTTTACATGTCTATTTTTTTAAAACACCTCATTAATGTTCTTTTTACATGTCTACTTTTTTATAAATTACAATTAAATGTCCAAGTAAAATGTTTTATTTTGTTAGGTATTTAAGTTTTTCCTCATTTTCGTTGTGTAGTGTACATATATTCAACTCCTACAAAATTCTAAATAAATATTAATTTATTACAACATTGTCTATTCCATATATTGATCAAGTCCCAAACTGGCGCCGTGCCATAGGCACGGGCTCAGAATTTAGTTAATTTATAAATTAAGACATAAATTAATTTTAAAATAATAATTACATTATTATTTTTAAATTTATAATTTAGTTAATAAATTATCTATAAAACACATATTATACATAACTCGTACAATAACATAAATAGAAAAATTATATAAAAATGTTAAAATTGAAAATAATACATAAAATGATACAATTACATAAAACATAAATACTTCAAAATTACGTCAAAACAATTCAATAATTAGAATCACAAAAAAAAGTTAATAATTAAACTCTATCACTAGTTGTCACCATAACGACGCCATATATGTTCAACCAAGTTAGATCGAAGAGCATGATGGGTGCTTCTATCACGTACCTCTGAATTTCGCTGCATATATTATTGAAATGCTTGTGTTGACCCATGGTTCACTTGTGGAGAGTCATAAACGACATCATCAGCTCAGTTCCCTCGGCCTCCACAATCATGTTGTGTAGAATAATGCATGTGGGCATTATTTCTTTCAAGTTATCTCTATACGAAAACCTGCTAGGACCTTTGATAATTGTTAATCTTGATTTGAGCACTTCAAATGCTCATTCGACATCTTTTCTTGCAGCCTCTTGCATCTCTTTGATTTGTTTTTTTTCGTTTAGCATCCGACGGACATGAATTTTTTTTTTCACAAAAGTAGCCCAATCCGGATAAATTCCATCTGTTAGGTAGTATCATTTTGTATATTGTGTGCCATTCACTTCGAAATTGCACGACGGTGCATTTCCTTCGAGTATGTTATTGAACAAAAGTGATTCATATAGCACATTAAGATCATTACGAGAACCCGCGACCCCAAAAAATGCTTGTCATATCCATAAATCTGCAGACTCAACTACTTCGAGCACAATTGTTGGCTTCCCATGATCTCTTACATATTGACCTTGCCAAGAGACTGGACAATTTTTCCATTCCCGGTGCATACAATCAAGACTTAACATATCTGAAAATCCGTGTCTTTGCTCGTGCATTTGAAGCAGACGTTGTGTATCATTGGCATTTGGTATTCTCAAGTATTGATCTCCAAACAACTCAATAATACATTGACAGAAGTTGAACATGCAGTTGATAGCAGTTGTTTATCCTAATCGGAGGTACTCGTCGAGATGATCGGCTGGAACTCCATAAACCAATTGACGGATAGCTGCTGTGCATTTTTTAAGTGGTGAGAGACCTACTTTTCCGTATGCATCAGGCCTTTGTCGAAAATAACTTAAATGATTCTCCAATGCATTAACTATCTGAATGAATAAATTTTTATGTATTCGGAAGCGTCGCCGAAGTATATGATCAGGATACAATAGCTGAAAGGAGAAGTAGTCATTAACAAGTTGAGTATTTCCTGCTACACGATTTCGATTTATATAGCTCCTATTTTTTTCCTTTGGTGACGCCTCTTGATGTTGGCTCTCTCAATTTCAATCATCTGTTGTTGTGATTCAATCATCTGCAAAACAATTTTTTCACCTTCAGACATGTTGGATTCTTTGTTGGATTCGACTTGTTGGATTCTTCGGTATGACTGCTTGTGTTAGAGCTATTGGTAGAAGAAGAAGAAGAAGACATCTTTAGTGGTAAAATGCAGGACAATGACAAGGGTTTATATGTTGAATGTTTGTAGCTATTGGTAGGAGAATATGACACCTTCTCATTTATATATACTAGTTTATAACGGCTATTTTACAACGACTATTTTATAACGGCTAGTTATGTTAAAAACATTAATAATGAAAATTACATAAAAAAATTAATAATGAAGAATGGACTTGTAAAATAACATAAATATAAAATTACATAAAAACGTTATAATTGAAAGTTACATAAAAACGTTAACATTGAAAGTTACATAAAAAAATTAATAATGAAACTTACATAAAAAAATTAATAATGAAACTTACATAAAAATATATGTGTTGATACAAAGAGCACTAAAATTCATACACTTTCTTCCCCAACTGCACCTTTACTTGCTCACATCCTTATTGATACATGGCAAATAGTGCCGGATTCATGTGGGAGGTATCTTGAGTAAGAAAAACAGTGTCTTTCATGAGCCTTTCGCGATCTTTTATTTCTTCTCGAACCTTTCGAGCTTCCACATCATTTTTTTTTAAATTTCAATTTCTTTACTTTTCCATTCATTCTTAATTTTTTTCATTTCAAATTCTTGTTTTTTTATTTCCGAGTATTTATGTAACGACAACACCATCCCATAAGAAATCGTATGCAACCCATCTACATCCGAAGATGTTTCGACGTTTCCTTTAGCTCTAGCTTTCCTCTTTGCCGCCTTTAGTCCAATCAGACGAGTACGTAAATTGATTTCTTCCACATCTTCAACATCCACAGTAGTCTTAGAATGACCGCCCTCGTATTCAGACGTCTTAGACTTTTTATTAGTGTGAAACAAATCTGTTTGTGGAGAAAATGATACAGAACAATTTTTTAACACATCCCAAACATGATAAAAAACAAAGTGCTGACATTTTTCTTGATGGTATAGCTCCCTTGCATTTCTCATTAGAATATCATCGCTCCAACCGATGTGATGAGCATTGAGAAGCCTATTGTAGATTTCGTTGAAGCTTCTCACTGATGGAACAATTCTAGTTGACCAACGTGGTGTCAACTTCGCTTTATATCCCGACATTGAATTACTTGGGCGATGTTCGTTGTAATAATCAGCTACACGCTTCCAATATTGCGTACTCTTTTGGTTATTACCAACTACTGGACATTGGCCAATAGTCTGCACAGCTTCCATACGCGCAAGATCTTCATCATTGGTCCATTTTGCACGTTTAGCCTTGTCTTTTCCCGGTTTCGGTTCTGCTTCGTCGTCCAAATCAATTGTTTCTAAATTGATTTTCGTTTCGGGAACCGATGACGGCGTTGCCGAAAAATTACCGGAGGAAGTCTCATCTACACTTGTTGGATGTGAATCATTTGAAGATATATAAGGTTGAGAAATTGCACGAGACGTACCTTGCGGAGTGTTGCCAATAATTCAGAGGAAAATGAATGTTACCAGATGAATTTTCGATAGTTTGAGGAACTTAAAAATTATGAAAATTTGGAGGCATGTAGAAATTTGAATAATTGGAAACATTTGCATTGTTGGAAAAATTATGCGGGTATTGAGGGTATTGGGGAGTAGATGAAAATTGAGAATGTTGAACATTCTCGGGAACACGAGAGTTTTGTGAATTTTGATTTGCTTCAATATCGGGAGAATTCAATATATATATATATATATATATATAATGATACTGTCATCTTAACACACCAATTTCCCACCTAAAATCATTAGCTAAAAGATAGCTCTAATATAAATCCATGCACTTGAAAATGAAATATTTCTCATGTTTCTATGCCTCCAATTTTGACAAATGGATTGGTAATCACGAGACAAAAAATGGTCATTTGGTTTCCTTTCACATGTATATAGAAGAATCTTAAATAATATAAACAGAACCCCTAAATGTTACACCGAAAAACCCTAAATGCAACATCATTTTAAAGATTAAATTACCAAATTGTACTCCTTCTTTTTTAAAAGAAAAACATTAAACTTTAAAATAACTTTGTTTACCAAACTACCCTCATTCTATTTATAAAAAAAAAACTAAATTAAAAATATTAGAATGGTGCTATTCTTACATCAGCTAATTTATTTTGGCTTTTGCAACCAGAAATAGAGCTCTCTTTGTCAATCTCATCAACCGTTATAATCGACAAACTTGGTTTAGTCATTTCCCCATTTCCCTCCATATATTTTCCATGAGATAACCCTCCAAGCTTCTCCAATCTCCGCTGCAAACGAGATGTTTTTTTATCAAAATTCTTACAATTCCAAAGCTCGAGATCTTTGACTGCAGTGCTCCTCTGTAATTCCTCTAGTTTCTTTTCTAAATCTTCAATCTCTTCCTCCAATACCACCCCCACATTCTTTCCTTCACATAAATAGGAAGACGGGTTAGAGAGAGAGAGAGAGAAAGTGTGTGTGTGGCGTGCAACCTCGTAAGGCGAAAATCGCCGTTTTTTAAAAAAAATTGAAAAAATCACCAGTTTTTAAAAAGAATCGCCAGTTTGTTTTGCAAAAAAAGAAAAAAATCGCCACTTTTTTAAAAAAAATTTCAAAAAAGTCGCCAGTTTTTTTTTTTTAAATTAAAAAGTCGCCACTTTTTAAAAATAATTTTGACAAAAATCGCTAGGTTTTTTAAAAAAATATGAAAAAAATCACTAGGTTTTTTTAAAATATATATAAAAAATCGCCATGTTTGTTAATTTTTTTAAAAAAAACACTTGGTTTTTTATAAAAGAATTTAAAAAAAATCGCCAAGTTATTTAAAAAATAGGTAAAAAATCGCTAACTTAAAAAAATGTCAGAAAAAACTCAACTTAAATGGTTGGAAAGGAACAAGTTTAGGGTTTATAGTTAATTGTGAAGGAGGATTTGACACACACACACACACACACACACACACACACACATATATATATATATATATATATATATATATATATATATATATAGGAGGATTAATTAAAACTTCTTTATATAAAAGGATAAGGATTAATTAGTAATTAGAGTTTAGGTTTAATTGTAAGTCTTTTTTATAAAAGGAGTAATTAGTAAATAAACTATTTAATGAATGTGGTATTTAGTGTTTTTTGTGTGACATTTAGGGCCACTCAATATAAATTGTGACAACCCATCTTCCATAAACTCACATTGAGCTCCTACAAAACTCACATGTATATTTAAGAATCTTAAACAATATAAAATGTGACAACCCATCTTACATAAACTCACATTGCGCTCCTACAAAACTCACATAAAACAGTATGTCCTCTAAAACTCATCTATTTTGCAAGAAATTTAGTCAAACACTGATAAATCAACAAGAATTGCAACAAATTAATGTCACCTTCATTTGATTCAGTTATAATTTCAATCAGTATACAAAGGTAGTATCTTATGAGCTACTTCCTCCGTTCCGGGCAAAAAGTCTACTATTCAATTTGAGATGTTTCACTTAAAGGGTCAACTTTAAAAAATTAAAGTATAAAAGTGTTACTCCCTCCGTCCCAAAATTATCGTTTGAGTTAACTTGGCGCACAATTTAAGAAAACATATTTGATTAAATTATTAATATTGAAATAGTGTGTGGTTTGCTTTAAAGCCCATGAATATGTGACCCAAAATTAAAGTAAGAAGAAAAAGTAAGGGTAAAGTGGTAAAAGTGATGTACTAAAAAGGAAACTTTCAAAGAAGACAATTATTTTGGGATGGACGAAAAAGGAAAACAAGACAATAATTTTGGGACGGAGGGAGTATTTTATTAATAAAAAACTACTAAAAATGTCATTTTATTTAAAAGTTTGATTTTCAAACGGAGACTCTTGAAGGGAGTATTTTTTTCCTTTTCCATAATTAATGAAGTTTTTTCCTTTCAATTAAGGAATATGCTAGCAAAGCATGCCATGATTGGTCAATAAATGAAAGACAAAAATAAGTTGGTAAGGTCGTACAAACTCTTAAGTCAGAATATATGCGCTATAGCAGTCGATGACTCAACATACAGATCTAAAACTTTTACATGAATTTCAATTTCTTTCATTATGTTACAACAAAGCAATTTAAACAATAACAAAAATATCTTGAATAATGAATTAATATTTATAATTTTCACAATATTTGAAACAACAATTGAAAAATTCAACTAAAATTTTCAATTATTTTCCCTAAATTATTATATAAAAATATACATGTTTTATTCTGTAAAATAATAAAACTCCATTGCCGCCGTCCCATGGTCCACATCACTCATTAACCTCAGCACTACATTCTACCTAGGTTTGGGATGTACAAGCGACGAGGAGGAGGTGGTGTACGTACGAAGAGGGAAGAGGAAGGTAAATGTCAAGTAATTCCAACTTGCTAAAAAAAGACTCAAAAGTTGGCTTGAAGTCTTGAACAACCCCTTAGTTAGAATATCAACGTTTGTTCTGTTGTTGGAATAAACAGTATGCAGACCACACCATTCTCGAAATGTATGTGGATTATCCAACAATTCTAGATTAGGGTCACTGGGTCAAGGACATCGATAAAGTCTAACTTTATTATGTCCTTCTCTCTTTGGTTTTTGATTTCTTAATTGAAATGTCGTGTGTATAAAAAATGTTACGGTCAACATTTTTTTATTTAAGATTTAGTTTCTTCTTTTTTTATTTAATTGTTGGTTCTCAACAATGTATGGTTGAAAGTTCTACAAAAAATGTTAGATATCGTATTATTTAATAATTAAATTAATTTTTATTAATTTTATCGTTTTGCTTGAGTATAATATAATTAAAAAAGTTTTGTTTTCGTGTGTTAAACACATGAGTGTAAAACTAGTTTTAGTAAAAATTAGTACCTCTTGGATCCATTTGGAATATAAGTATGTAGAGAAAGTGATTTTTAAGAAGAGATTATGGAGAAATAAAAAAGAGAATGAAGAAGTTGTAGAGAAAATGAAGAATGTTGATATGGTTTATTTATAAGGAAGAAGGAAGAAAAGTGTAACACCCCAAACTTGGGTCCCACTACATGGGCTCACATCTGGCCACGTTATTACAAATTCAAACTTAAATAAAGATTAGTCAAACATCGCCCAACCAGAATTACAAAAGTCTCCAATTTAAAATACAGTCATCCAAAATAAATTTCTAAACAAAGTCTACTAAATTTACTACATCTTCATTAAATTCCAAAACATATAAATATGACCTAAAAATCTTGATTTCTTCACCGGTATCCTCTACCTCAAGCTTAGTCTTTAATTTCGACCTGGAAGAAGAGGGTTGTGAAGGGTGAGCGAACAAAGCTCAGTAAGATCATACGTCACCCCTCCGGTTTTTAAGGAGGGGTGACTAAAAGAATAATCATGCTGTATTTAAAATAGAGTTTAGATATTTTACAACTTGCAAAAAAAAAAAAAAAAAATCAAGGATAGGTAACGAAAGACTTAAAAATCCCTTTTTAAATGGAGAGTTCAAACAAAACAAATATGAATAAAATAAGTTTGTCATTACCGACTGTCCCATACCAGCCAGTAATAACCGAATATCAAAATATTTATTTAGATCACATAAGGGTCTATTGACCAAGAACCAAATCCCCCGAAGGGTACACAAATCCTCCGTAGGGTACACGAATCCCCCGAAGGGTACACAAATCCCCCAAAGGGTACACAAATCCCCCGAAGGGTACAATATTAAGGTATATCCGGATAACCGCACTCACAGGCCAAGTGGTGCAATTTCAATTATTTCAAATGTTGTCACGAAAATCCCCGTGACGGGTTGTTCATACTTAGTGATCATAAATAATTTCAAAAACATGAATAGTACTATCAATGTACTATTATTAAAACGTAATTCATATCAAAATTCGTCATTTTTAATACCAAAGAGTATACCGACAAGGTTTACAAATACAAAACAATTTCTCAATAACAAAGGTATTTCATGAAAATCAAAGTAGACATGAAATTTGTGAAAACGAAGGTATAACGAAGATATTCAATAAAGCTAACGACGGAGTCAAAGCAGCTAACGACGGAGTCAAAGCAGCTAACGACGAGGTCAAAGCAACTACCGACATGAGGTTGGGCATGGCAAATAAAAGAACAAATAATTTCAAGAATTTGCGGAAGCCTACCATTAAAGATATTTTTATACTTATTCAAAGAACCTAAAAGAAACGTAATCCATTACCTCGATACATTTGACAAAAAATCACTTCGTACGCGAACGATCGTCCTAAGCTCGCTTGCCAAGTTCTAGAATTTTATGAAACAAAAGTTACCAACTAAATTCTTAAATAATTAAATCAACCAAAAATAAATAAATTCTTAAAAGTTTCCAATTTTATATCTATAACAGTGGCTTAGTTAATTTATATCTAGGAATTTAACTAACGAACCAAAGAAATCCGATCCTAGTGACTGTTAATGGAAAAAGGTCCTATTTGACAATGCTGGAAGTTGGGATACTTTTTGGAACTAGAGGAGTTTACAATAAAAAGTCCTAGAGTCCAGGGGAACTTTTAAAACACGGATACATCATCTTCCCCACTTCACCCATGTACTATTCATGATTCTTCCATCTTTTTTTTTCTTGTTTGGAACATCATGTACAACCCGAAAACTTCATGCATTTATGTACACAAATTGGCTTCTTAATAGTTTTAAAAGAAAACTCATTCCCGGATTTCAAACAAGACACATATCATCATTTAAAAAAAAAATACAAATCATCATTTGATTTCAAGCAACTTATTTTTTTCCGGTAGCCTTTGATCCGACTTTTCCATTAATCCTACTCTAGATATCTTCACCCCGGATAACTCGACTGAAAGAGAACGTAAAGTGAAGACTTACCTCAGTTTCCTTTGACGGAGCGAAAACAAGAAAAATCTTAGCAGCCGCTCTCTTCGATTTCTGCTGTTGCTCTTCGGTCTCCTGCTATGTGACGACCCGACCCGGACCCCAATGCGAGATCCCGAATCGCGCCGTCCAAATAATCAAGTTAAACACATAAGCATGCATAAGTAGGGTTTTAAAATTCACGTGGCGCAACATTTCAGACAATTAACAACTCGGCTACACTTGGCCCGAAAAACAACCTGAATTAAACAAGTCATCGGCGACGTTACAGCCGGAACCCAACAACTACTCCTACAATTAACACATGCTTAATAAACCTCAACGGCCACAACATGCCGGAGACAACAACAATAATAATACTTTAAACGCGCTTTAGCGGAAGAAACTATGATGAACCATACGCACATATAAACAAGCGCGACTTATAGTCGGCATACCAAAAGATTACAAGTATTAATAATAAGTTACTACAACACAAAAACCCAAGCTAAGTCTACATGACTTGCTTCCCATCGTCCTTTCCAAAATACAAGATTAACCAATTAATGTCCAAAAGAGCAACCTTGCTCACAACGTCCAAGCGAATGCGTGAATCTAGCGTGGAACGTCACCTCGGCTTTGATCTAAGGAAAACAAAGCAAACAAATAGAGTAAGTCGAAAGACTTAGTAAGTTACCAAAATATGCATGTTCATATTATAGCATGGTATTCATCACTAATATGGCATGTTATCTTCATTTAACACTTAGCACCTTATTCATATAAGAGCGTAAAGTAAATCATACAAGTAGGATATGATAGTCACGGCCGCTCAGAGCTCCCCTGCAAAACATTTCTGTTACTGGTTCGTGCCATCGATGTTATGTGAATTCATCGACTTATACCGAGAATCCTCTCGATCTAGATAGCAAGCCAATGCGGCACTTAACTAATACGGCAAAGGGGCTACTTCCCCACTGCGGCCCACAGTGGAGGGGTGTGTGGAGTCCCGGGTGCGGCGATCCATAGCGAGCACGAATCCCATAATTCGTGAAGGCGATGTATCGTCCCACCCTGACTTGAAAAACAAACCATTTAATGCCAGCTGGACTCAATGCAATGCACAAGTAGATATTTACTTGACTTAAACCAATTTAAGGTCCGAATCCGACAAGAGCGAATTCGACCTTCCAAGTAGGGGGTAATCTCTACCGTAATCACATCAAGGCAATAATTTGCACAAATACCAATCTTTCATAACAACTTGTTACAATCAATTAAACCAACTCATACTTGAGTAAACCAAGTCAAATGACGTTCAAACTTCGTAGGGATTGAAATTAGAGTCTAACATGTTCAATTCTTCCCTAGAGTCGACTCCGTTGAGTCTTTCCACTAAATTCCCAATTTTGGGGAGAATGAAGCTATATGCTTCACAACCCAACCTAAGTCACTTCTAGGTTCACAAGGGTATAAATTCATCTACACAATTCAATATAATTCATGTCCTTCATGTGGTCCAATATTGAGGATACATCACTTAACCATTTTCACAAACACCACATAGGCATAATTTAGGGCATTCCCAAATAATTATCACTTTCATCAACAAACATACTACATTATTTCTAACATGTTCAAGACCTCAATTAATCATAGTGAAAGAGTAATTTCAACATCCAAAGGCAAGAATCAACCTAGACATGCTCCTAGCAAAATTATACATTCAAAATTCGTAGGAAGCAACTATGTGTCCCCATTGACCTCACACATCATAAACTTTGTTTCCTTAGGGTCAATGGGAACTAAAATGAAGAAGAGTAACTTACCTAGCTTGAGTGAAAACTCAAGAGAATCCAAATCTAAACGGTGAAGTCGTTCCTTTCGTTGTCCTCGTCGAGAATCCGAAGTTTGGCGGCGATCTAACGGTGGAATCCTTGGGGATTGGAGGAAGAAGGTGGAGCTAGGGCTCAAAACTCAAGCTCCCAACTCTCTCTCTCTCTAACTTGAAGAAGTAGGATGAATAAATGAATGGTTTACAGAAAATTTGGTCAAGATTGGGTATTTATACCTCCAATAAAGAGAAGGGTACAAAGGGGATTTCTCAAGTGCCATTAGTGAATGTTAGGGAGTAATCAAACACTTAATCAAACTAAATTGACTTCTAATTAGTGTTAGGACTTGATTAGGTCTAAGTATGGGTATTTAGGAAGGGTTTAGAGGGGGTTTAAAGGGGGTAGGATAGGCATTTCACGACCTAACTCAAAACAGGGGAAGAAAAACCCCGTAGCAGCTCTGCAGGTGAGGCGGGCGCCTCACCTGGCTCCATGCGGCCGCCTCATATCCTGAGGCTATCCCAATGTTCAGTCCACTTTGAACTTGCTCTCTGCAGTTGAGGCGGGCGCCTCACCAGCTCCCATGCGGCCGCCTCGGCTCCAGAATGCCTAAAACTTGATCTAAACTTGATCTAAATGGTCCCAAACTTTTGGGCAACCATTCTAAGGTCTAACCCTACTCAAAATGAGTCGGAAACACACCCGAACAACTCCCGGAACAAGGTAGAACAAGGCGCGAACCACGCGACGAATGAACAACGAATCAAACTACAATCAAACGTCATTCAAACTAGGATGTCTTGGACATGAAAGGGACTTGTTTCAACATGATTAAGACCTGAATATAAGGCCAAGAACTCAACGAACACTTCGTACGTCGAAATAGAAGCAAATACGAGCAACGAGGGGAATCGCTAAGGCTAAATTCAAAACGATCAAACCGGCGATTCAACAAACGGACTTTCGTGATTCTAAACATGTTAAGAACTTCAAGAATGATTTAAGATTAATTCTAAGACGTTTATAAACCAGGTAAACATGATCGCAATCAACCAAGAAAGCACAAACACAAGCATAGAATGCACATGCAAGATTATGGGGCGTTACACTCTCCCCTCCTTTAGGAATTTAGTCCCTAAATTCTTACCAAGTTCATCAAACAAATGTGGATGCTTCTCGCGCATCTCCGCTTCCGTCTCCCAAGTCGCTTCTTCAATGTTGTGGTTTCTCCAAAGAACTTTAACTAAGGGAATCTTCTTGGTTCGTAGCACTTGCTCTTTGGTATCCAAAATCTTCACGGGCTTTTCAACATAAGACATATCCGGCTCAAACGTGATCTCTTCATACTCAAGTACATGGGTATCATCCTTCAAATACTTTCGCAACATGGAAACATGAAATACATTATGAGTCTCCGAAAGTGAAGGTGGCAATGCAATACGGTACGCCAAGGACCCAACTCTCTCAAGAATCTCGAACGGGCCAATGTACCTCGGTGTAAGCTTCCCTTTCTTGCCGAATCTCTTCGTACCTCTCCTCGGTGTCACCTTCAAGAATACGTAGTCACCCACCTGGAACTCAAGATCTCGTCTTCGATTATCTGCATAACTCTTTTGTCGACTTTGAGCGGTGCGCAAACGATCTCTAATCAACTTCACGCTCTCAGCCATTGTTGCACTAACTTCGGAACCCCAAAGTTTCGCTTCTCCAACTTCATCCCAACAAATTGGCGATCTACACTTACGTCCATACAAAGCTTCATGCGGCGCCACGGCGCCATCTTGATACTCATGGTAGGCTGTTATTATCGCAAACTTCGGCTAAAGGTAAGTGAGAATCGGCTTTCCTTGAAATCCACGGCACAAGCTCGAAGCATGTCCTCCAAAATCGAATCAATCGCTCGGATGACCATCCGTTTGCGGATGAAAAGCATCTTGAAGTCTAGTTTGGTCCCCAAAGCCTCTGCAGCGTGCCAAAATCTAGATGTGAACCTCGGATCTCTATCGGATACTGACAGTGCGCCATGAAGTCTCACGATCTCACGGATATACAAAGGCGCCAAGCGAGTCAGCGAATAAGTGATAGCTATAGGAATAAAGTGTGCGGAACTTAGTCAATCGTCACTATAACCCAAGCGCATTAAAACCTCTCGTGTGCGCGGCAACCACATCACAAAATCCATAGTAATGAACTCCCATTTCCACTCGGGAATCTCAGTGGTTGTAGAAGTCCCTTGAGCCTCGATGCTCGGCCTTAACTGGCGACAAGTCAAACACCTTGACACATACTCATAATTTCTCTCTTCATGCCTTTCCACCAAAATTGTCTTTTCAAGTCTAAGTACATCTTCGTGCTCCCCGGGTGAATGGTATACCTCGATTTATGAGCCTCATCAAGAACCAACCTCTTCAAGTCATCATTAGAAGGAACACAAATTCGACCTCGAAATGTCAAAGTACCCTCACTATTAATCGCAAAATCAGGCGATACATTCTCGGCCAACCCATCAATGATTTTCTTCAACTCAGGATCATCCCTTTGCGCTTCTTTAATCTTCCCAAACAAAGCGGTGTATACGAACATTCGCGAAAATCACTCCTCTATCAAAAACACTAGGACTCCAATCACGCAAGTCCTCAACATCTTCCACTCCTTAACCATCATACACGACATATGAACCTTCCTACTCAAGGCATCCGCTACTACATTTGCCTTCCCCGGATGATACAAGATAGTGCAATCGTGGTCTTTTAGTTTCTCCATCCATCTTCTTTGCCTCATGTTCAACTCCTTTTGGGAAAACAAGTACTTCAAACTTTTGTGGTCGGTGAAGATCTCAAATTTAGCTCCATACAAGTAGTGTTTCCATTTATGCAGCGAAGATAATCGCAGCCAACTCCATATCGTGTGTCGGGTAATTACGCTCATGAATAGACAACTTCCTCGGCATAGGCGATAACCCTACCATTACGCATCAAACACGCAACCCAAACCTTCCTTAGAAGCATCGCTATAAATCACAAAATTATCTCCTCCACTAGGCAAAGCCAAAATAGGTGCCGACGTCAACCGCTTCTTAAGCTCTTGAAAACTAGCTTCACATTTCTCGCTCCAAACAAACGGCACGTTCTTCTGTGTCAATTTCGTCATAGGAGTCACGATCCGAGAAAATCCCTCAATAAATCTCCGGTAATAACCCGCTAGACCCAAGAAACTCGAACCTCGGTAGCGAACTAGGTCTCTTCCAATTCGTCACCGCTTCAACCTTAGAAGGATCAACGGCTACTCGGCGGCTAGAAATGATATGCCCCAAGAAGGACACTTCCTCAAGCCAAAAGGCACATTTGCTAAACTTCGCATAAAATTTGTTTCTCGAAGAATAGACAAGACAATCCTCAAGTGTTTCTCATGCTCCTCAGAGATTTCGAATACACTAAGATGTCATCAATGAAGACTACCACAAAACAATCAAGATAACTATGGAAGACACGGTTCATCAAGTCCATAAACACCGCCGGCGCATTCGTCAACCCAAACGGCATCACCACAAATTCAAAGTGCCCATATCTAGTGCGAAAAGCTGTCTTCGGAACGTCTTCCTCTCTAACCTTCAATTGATAGTAACCCCATCGCAAATCAAGCTTAGAATAGACAATAGACCCTTGCAATTGGTCAAAGAGATCATCAATGTGGGGTAGTGGGTATTTGTTCTTAACGGTCACCTTATTCAATTCTCGGTAGTCTATGCATAACCGCAAACTCCCATCCTTCTTCTTCACAAATAAGGACCGGTGCGCCCCAGGCGACACACTCGGTTTAATAAAACCAATCTCAAGGAGTTCTGCGAGTTTTCAACTCTCTAAGCTCATGGTGCCATCCTATCGGTGCCTTAGAAATCGGTGAAGTCCCGGAATAAGCTCAATACAAAACTCTAGTTCTCTATCGGGTGGCATAGCATGATCGGTAGAAAACACGTCGGGAAACTCACATACTACCGGGACCTCCTCTAAACTCGGCGAAGACCTCTTCTTATCAACAACGCAGGCAAGATACCCGGTACACCCTTGAGACAACAATTTTCTAGCCCTAAGCGCAGAAATGAAATGCAAGTCACTCGACGCTTGATCACCCACAAAAGTAAATTCGGGCACACCCGGCATATAAAAAGTAACCCTCTTCCTATGGCAGTCAACTATAGCATGATAAGCACATAACCAGTCCATGCCAAGAATCACATCAAAATCACGTATAGGGAGAACTACCAAGTCCGCATGCAAAGTGTGGTCACCCACCAAAACATCACAAGATCTAAACACTTGAGGCAAGCATATACTCCCCGGCGGGGTAGACACTTCAAGCAAGTATGGCAAGATTGAGGCAACACGCAAAGATTCTCAACAAAGTGCGAGAAGCAACATAAGAATCACGAAGACCACGGATCTATGAGAATTCGAGCCTTATGATCAAATATAGAAAGAGTACCTCCTATCTTTGCCGTAGACCCACGAACCTCGTGATCAAGCGCAAACACGACCACGAACCTTCGGTTTACCATCCATATCTCTCTTAGCCCAGGCTTTGCCGCGCCACGGTGATTGGCCTTATATTTGGGACAATCTTCTCCTTCATGTGAGTCCGTCTCCACAAATGAAACACTTCCGGTCTTTCCCCGACACCTATCAGGTGTGTGCCGGACTTACGGCGAGCGAACAAATCATGGTCTCATTCGAGACCCTTGCTTGCCCGAGTAGAAGAAGTGTTGTTGCCACGCTTCCACTTGTGGCCTACCTTGGCCTCCACCTCTCCTATCACGGTTCCCTTGGTATCCTCTTACGCCCTGAATTATTCCACGATTAGTGTTACGAGTAGTGCATCGTGCATTACCGAATTACCCTTGACTCGGTGCTCCTCAATATCTTGCTCAACCTCATAAGCTCTATCAAGCGGTCCAGGATGTCGGTGAGCTTAAGTGCTAGAATCGCTTCCTAAATTCGTCCTCAACCCTTTTAACGAACTTATGTGTTCTCGAGCCTCCGTAGGAATCAAATGCGTGCAATAACGGCTCGGCTTCGGTGAACTTGGCGAATACTCCGCCACAGTCATGGTACCTTGCTCAAGATTATAGAATTCTTTCTCCCTTTGGTTGCGTACCACATGTGCGTATTCCTCATTCTTAAATTCCCTCGAAAATTAGCCCAAGTGATAGGGACTTGTTGCATCTCCCAACTTTCCTTCAACACAGTCCACCAATGCTCGGCGGCTCCCTTAAACTTAAATCGTCGCTAGTCTGACTTTCTCCTCATCGGTACACTCCAACATAGATAAGATTTTGATCATCTCTTCCATCCACAACTCGGCCTCCCTGGGTTTGGCTCCCCAAGAAACGCACTAGGCTTCAACTTAAGGAATCTCTCTAGTAGAGTGTTGTCAGTCCTCGGTCTCGGTGGTGGTGGTACTCCCCCAGCTTGACCTCCCGGCTGCCTCGCGGAAAAGCCATCAACCTACGGTGTAATTACGCCTTATCCGGACCCACCGGATTACTGCGGCGGTACCTCAACTTCGAGGTTCGGGTTCTCGCTGGCCTACCTCTACCGCGGCCATTTCCGTTCCTAGGATTATCCATCGATCTCCTACAAGAATTCACTCGACGTTAGAATCATCACACAAATAACCAACCCACCTAGGCCATGGAACCTATCCTGGCCGACAGCTAACCTATAGCTCTGATACCAACTGTGACGACCCGACCCGGACCCCAATGCGAGATCCCGAATCGCGCCGTCCAAATAATCAAGTTAAACACATAAGCATGCATAAGTAGGGTTTTAAAATTCACGTGGCGCAACATTTCAGACAATTAACAACTTCGGCTACACTTGGCGGGAAAAACAACGATTTAAACAAGTCATCGGCGGCGTTACGGTAGGAACCCAACAACTACTCCTACAATTAACACATGCTTAATAAACCTCAACGGCCCTGCCACAACATGCCGGAGACAACAACAATAATAATACTTTAAACGCGCTTTAGCGGAAGAAACTATGATGAACCATACACACATATAAACAAGCTCGACTTATAGTCGGCATACCAAAAGATTACAAGTATTAATAATAAGTTACTACAACACAAAAACCCAAGCTAAGTCTACATGACTTGCTTCCCATCGTCCTTTCCAAAATACAAGATTAACCAATTAATGTCCAAAAGAGCAACCTTGCTCACAACGTCCAAGCGAATGCGTGAATCTAGCGTGGAACGTCACCTCGGCTTTGATCTAAGGAAAACAAAGCAAACAAATAGAGTAAGTCGAAAGACTTAGTAAGTTACCAAAATATGCATGTTCATATTATAGCATGATATTTATCACTAATATGGCATGTTATCATCATTTAACACTTAGCACCTTATTCACATAAGTGCGTAAAGTAAATCATACAAGTAGGATATGATAGTCACGGCCGCTTCGTAGCTCCTGCAAAACATTCCGTTACTGGTTCGTGCCATCGATGTTATGTGAATTCATCGACTCATACGAGAATCGGTGCTACTCGATCTCAATAGCAAGCCAATGCGACGCAGCGTAGCGTCTGCAAAGGGGCTACTTCCCCCTGCGGCCAGCGGTGGAGGTGTGTGTGTGAAGTCAGGTGCGGCGATCCATAGCGAGCACGAATCCCATAGTCGTGAAGGCGTGTATCGTCCCACCGACTTTGAAAAACAAACCATTTAATGCCGGTTGGACTCAATGCAATGCACAAGTAGATATTTACTTGACTTAAACCAATTAAGGACGGAGAATCCGACAAAGGCGAATTCGATGGCCATCAGACAAGTAGGGGATAATCTCTACCGTAATCACATCAAGGCAATAATTTGCACAAAACCAATCTTTCATAACAACTTGTGATAATCAATTAAACCAAACTCATACTTGAGTAAACCAAGTCAAATGACGTTCAAACTTCGTAGGGATTGAATTTAGAGTCTAACATGTTCAATTCTTCCCTAGAGTCGACTCCGTTGAGTCTTTTCACTAAATTCCCAATTTGGGGAGAATTGAACTATATCTTCCAACTGACCTAAGTCACTTCTAGGTTCACAAGGGTATAAATTCATCTACACAA